>JAESUZ010001306.1:0-72234 GCA_017311185.1 Proteles cristata cristata | reverse complement strand
TGTAAATTTGGGAACATTCCTGGAAGCTCTACCTAGATCCTTTTTCTTCACCCCACCAATGATTCTATAAGCCATCACTTATAATAAAAATCTTTTTCTGCTGAAATTAACTAGAAGGGATTCTGTTCTTTGAAAACAAACTCTAATCATATAGGACCCAGGGTTGTGAGAGCTATATAGCAGAAATAAACCAAAAAGCTAAAAAAAAAAGTATGCCTATTTCTAGACATTTGGTGTTGTCTCTTCCCCTACCACCTGAAACAAGGATTTTTTAATATCCTTTCTGAGGAAGTCCTTACTGGTCTGGTATCTTAGAAATAACCTCTGTATAGTTCCAATATCTCCTTCCCTTTGCTTGTACTTTTCTCTCAACCTCCACCCTCAATGGTATAACAAACAAGCTCCTTGGTTGAGGAAAATCCATTATAGTTATCAGCAAAGAGAATTATAGAGGAAAGAGGACCCAGGAGGATGCCTCTGGAATCTGAATCTTTCAAACATTGATCAGACTCAACAAATGTCAGCTCTGCTTGGCTAGAAAAGATGACACTAAACAGTTATTTAGGAACCATTAGTGTAAAAGGTTTAGTAAATGTCTCACACAGACCAATTTTCCCTGCCAGAAATTCAGCATTTGATTATGCTTTCAATTTAGATTTTGCTTCTTTGTACCCTAGGTCAGGACACTCAGTGAGCAGTCAATGCACATATCTTAGATAAATGAATTTTATACCAGCTCTACATTCTAGGTTATTGGGGCTGCTCAAAACACATGATTTCAGTCAGACAGAACCAGCTGCTGGAGATAGCCAATATAGCTAGTCTTATAAGGCAGTTGTAAGAACAAGGCCATGAGGGAGGGATGACTTTGATAGCCCCAATAAAAGCCCATCATTCATTCAACTAATGTTTATCAAATGTCAACCACAAAGTACTGATGATGCAGAAACACACAAGGCACCATTCTTCTGACAAGGAGTTCAATCTGATGTTGGGAGAGACATGGTAAACACATAATTCCAATTCATTGTAATGAGCACTGAGACAAAGTGCAGTGGAAAAGAACCATTAACTACCTGAAAAAGGCTTAAAAGTCAAAAGATATGGGTTGGAGCCAGAAGGCCTGTCAGTGTGTCTGGTAATGTGTCTGTGTGTGTCAGTGTGTCAGTGTCAGTTGTGTCTGGTAATGTGATGTCATTCTCCTAGGGCAATAACTGGTTATCCACATAAACAGGTGCTGAGGGCAACAGCAAAGCACAGGCATTACAAAATTGAAATCAATTTAACATTGGATATAAAACACAGAAAAATCACAAATTGGTTACATTTTATCCTGCTTATTTAATGGTTTAGTATCATTTTAGTTTATAGGGTGGGAAGTGAGGGGCATAACTTTTTCTAAAATATATGTATTAGGGCACCTGGATGGCTCAGTTGGTTAAGCATCTGACTCTTGATTTCGGTTCAGGTCATGATCTCACATGCTCCACGCTGGGCATGGAGCCTGCTTAAGATTCTCTCTCTTCTTCTCTCTCTGCCCCTTCTCCACTCATGCATTCTCTCTCTCTCCCTCAAAAAATTAAATAAAATAAATGTATCACCAAAACTAATAGATGCATATAGAAGGATTAGGAGAACGTCACAGACGACCATGGGGGGAGAAGAAGGGGGAAATAGTGGGGGAGAGGGAGGGAGGCAAACCATGAAAGACTCTTGAATGCTGAGAACAAACTGTGGACTGATGGGTGTGGGGGGGGGCAGGGGGAGATGGGCATGGAGGAGGGCACTTGTGGGGATGAGCACTGGGTGTTATATGGAAACCAACTTGACAATAAACTATTTGTAAAAAAAAAAAAACAAATAAAATTAAGTAACAGAAACAATGCACAAAAAATACGTGTATAGCTAAAAGTCATTATAAAATAAACATTATGGGACCACCATTCAGGCAGGGAATAGAACATTGCCAGCAGCACCCCTGGAACACCACTTAGGATGGCCAACTGCTTGGTCTGCCTTGGACTGTTCCATTTTTAGCACTGAAAATCCCGAATCCCAGGAATCCCCTCCCTTGGATGTGAAAAGTCTCAGTTTTCAGTGATGGGTACAGAAGATTGGAAGGGGAGAGTACAAAATCCATATGGTGACCCAACAAATAGGAGATGAAAACAACACAGTTTTTAGTGTGAAATGGATATACGATGGTGTCTTCCATAGTTGTGGCTTTTTTTTTCCCTTGACTGCTGATCTGGACAACATGATTTTTGGTTCACAGTAATGGATCATTCATTGTTGTATTACTCAGAATGATGCCACTTGACTATGTAACTTAAGTGTGTTGTAATTGTGAGCATCAACAGTCTTTGATTTTGCCTGTGTATCTAATGTTGTGATTTGTATTGAAATAGTGTTGGATTTACTTTTAACATCATGAATATTGCCACCATAGAGCTCAATCTGCTTAACAACCATAACAAAATACCACAGACTGAGTGGCCTAAACAACAGAAATTTATTTTCTCACAGTTCTGGAGGCTGGGAAGGTATAAGCCTGTTTGCTCTCTTCTGAGGCCTTTCTCTGTGGCTTGTAAATAGCAGCCTTCTTGCTGTGTCTTCACATGGCCTTTTCTTTGTGTGCACACACTCATGGTGTTCCCCTGGGTGTCCAAATGTCCTCTTCTTATAAGAACATAGTCATATTGGATTAGGCTCATCCTAACAGCCTTATTTTAACTTAATCACCTCTTTAAAGGTCCTATCTCCATATAGTCACATTCTGAGTTATTGGGAGTTAGGGCTTTCACATAGGAATTTTGGAGGGAAACAGGTGAGTCCATAACACCACGTTTTGTAAGAATGCAGATAAGGAAAATGAGAACCATTATAATACCAAATGCTAGAGTCACTAAAGAAGAAGGCTAAAGAACTATGTTATTTTAATGACAGATAAAGACCATATACAATTAGATTATGGAGGTAAATAACCCAAACAGAACCTACTGCATATCACAGAGAAAAGAATTTGTGATTGGGCATTATAGAGAAGGATATGTGAAAGCATATACGGAGACTGAATCTCATAAACCCAGATTGACACTGGCAAGTACTTCTAAATCAATCAAAAGTCTCCCCAAAGATGCCAACACTCATTTGAAAATAGTGGCTGCTCATTTAGCTTGGCATACCACCCAAATGAAGATACATTATCATATTATTCCCCTTGATTACATCATTAAACTGACTAAAGTTACATTTCTGATTGAGTGGTTGTAACTCTAAAATGTCCTGTAGGTGAACAAAAGGGAGAAATTTTGATAACAGATGCTGGTTCCTGATACCACACAGCTGATTCTGTCAGAGGTTACCAGTGATCATGCTTTCTACAGCCAGGTGATATGTCTGATGGCAGCAAGAAAAAAAAAATGTTCCCCTTAGCTATTACGTACTTTGATTTTTATAAAATACAGTTTCAAATTGTCTTCTTGATTTCTATGAAGATATTAATGAAATTACAGAAAACATGAAACAATGCAACTAGAGTTTGCTCATCTATTTGCATATTCAGCAGACAGTACAAATATAAATTTTGAAAATTTCATTCAGTCTATAAACTTCACACTAACAAAAATGAAAAGCCCTTACCTGTGAAATGTCCTGCACACCTTGTACACAACACTGATTAAGAGGAGTGAATTTTGGGGGCGCCTGGGTGGCTCAGTCGGTTAAGCATCTGACTGTTGATTTCAGCTCAGATCATGATCTCAAGGTTCATGAAATGGAGTCCGGTGTTGGGCTCTGTGCTGATATTGTGGAGCATGCTTGGGATTCTCAATCTCTCTCTCTCTCTCTCTCTCTCTTTCTCTGACCCTCCTCCACTCATGCACATGTGCTCTCTCTCTCTCTCTCTTTTCTCAAAATAATTAACATTAGGGCGCCTGGGTGGCTTAGTCGGTTAGCGTCCGACTTTCACTTGGGTCATGATCTCACGGTTACGTGGGTTCAAGCCCGCGTCGGGCTCTGTGCTGACTGCCAGCTCAAGTCTGGAGCCTGTTTCAGTCTGTGACTCCCTCTCTCTCTGACCCTCCTCTGCTCATGCTGTCTCTCTCTCTCTCCTAGAAATAAATAAAACATTAAAAATTAAAAAAAATAAATTAACATTAAAAAAAAGAGGTGTGCATTTTGCTTGCCTGTAAAACTAAAGCTTTCATAATGAAAATTTGGGGCCATTTTCAATTTCTTTAAAACTTACAGAAGCACAGGGGTGCATGGGTGGCTCAGTTGGTTAAGTGTCCAACTCAGATCATGATCTCTCCTGAGTCTGAGCCCTTCATCGGGCTCTGTGCTGACAGCTTGGAGCCTGGAGCCTGCATCAGATTCTGTGTCTCCCTCTCTCTCTGCAGCTTCTCTTCTCATATATGCGCTCTCTCTCTTTCAAAAATAAATAAACATTTAAAAATTTTTAAAAACTTACAGCAGCACATAATGAGATTTTTTACTTTATAGAAATTGAAGTAGATAACCTCCTTAGATGTGTGCCTACAAGATGCCTATCATTGTTGCTGGCCATGGAAAGAATGTTAAAATGTCACATTGTTATAAAATCATAATTTCAAACTACAGGACAAGAAGAATGTCCTTTCCTAACATGGAAATACATTGAGAATATGAATGGAGAAAAGAATTATAATGAAACAGAAATGTATCTGCTGTTTCTCTGAAACTATTTGAAGACCTTTGAAGAGGTCATTTGAAGCCTAGAAAAGAATGAACTGACTGTACCTTAGCTGTTGGATGTTAAATGTACATTGCAACAAAAATTCACATGGCAAAATTGGCTCATTTTTTTGAAAGACGACTACTCGAGAACTTAAAAAAAATGTTACCAGGAAAACACAGCTAGGTTAAATGGACTTTCTCCGTTTCTTTTTTTTTTTTGTTTGTTTGTTTATTTTTGTTTTTGTTTAGAGAGAGAGAGTAGGAGAGAGGGCAGAGGGAGAGAAAAAGAGAGAATCCCAAGCAGGATCAAGCTCCAATCTCAGCATGGAGCCCCATGGCAGGTTTGATTCCATGTCCCTGGGATCATGACCTGAGCCCAAATCAAGAGTTGGACACTCAACCGACTGAGCCACCCAGGGGCCCCTCCATTTCTGTTTTCTTCAAATTGAAGTGTAATTAACATACAGTGTTATATTAATTTCAGGTGTACAATATAGTGATTCAACAATTCTATACATTACTCAGTGCTCACCACGATAAGTGTGGTCACCATCTGTCACCATATAACATTATTACAATATTATTGACTGTATTTCCTATGCTGTACTTTTCATCTCTATGACTTACTTATTTTATAACTGGAAGTTTGTGCCTCTTAATCCCCTTTACCTTCTCTACTTCTTAAATGAACCTGTAACTTATTTGGAATCCAACTTCAATTTCACAAGTTCATATTTATGTGCTTTAGAACCATTTTTCCCAAGAAAGACAGGTTTAACTTAGGACATCTAATTTGCTTCATAGCATTTAAAAATGATTGGCATGGGGGCGCCTGGGTGGCTCAGTCGGTTAAGCATCCTACTTCAGCTCAGGCCATGATCTCACGGTTCGTGGGTTCAAGCCCTGTGTCAGGCTCTGTGCCGACAGCTAGCTCAGAGCCTGGAGCCTATTTCAGATTCTGTATCTCCCTCTCTCTCTGACCCTCCCCTGGTCATGCTCTCTCTCTCTCTTTCAGAAATAAATAAAACATTAAAAAATTAAAAAAAAATAAAAACGATTGGCATGTTAAGACATGGATAACTTATATATGAATTTAAAGATGGCAAAGACCTGACTGGCAAATAGCTGTTTTATCAAAACAAATGTTTCAGTCCTTATACTCTAGAAGTATTAATTTGGTTTTGACCTTGAATGTGACAGGTGGAGGGTGAAGTGCATATTGAAATTTGTCTGACTGGTAGTCTCAGGAGACAAGTTTATTCATCTTTGTAGGGAAAGTCCTAGTTATGAGGGGAAAAACTGGGATCTGGGAATTAATATTTATAGCCTTGGCTTCCCCTACTCTTCATCTGAGCTAACCTCTGAACCTCTATGGATTCCATTACTTTTTTTTTTTCAAATAGTTTATTGTCAAGTTGGTTTCCATATAACACCCAGTGCTCATCCCCACAAGTGCCCCCCCTCCGTGCCCATCTCCCCCCTCTCCCCTATGGATTCCATTCCTATATATTAGTCAAAGGCAGATCCTTACTTCTTTCTGAGAGTAGTAACAAGGGCTCAGAAATATAGAAAAATGTGAGGATGTAGTAACAAGGTCATCACTCTCTCTTGATCTTGACCTCTTCCTCCTGGAATAATATTTCTTCTGCTTTGAGAATCACTGGACATTTATTCAACAAGTCTGGAGTGGGGTGAGAGATTTTTTATTCCTTAAAAATCAAAGTTCTCATTGGGCAAGGGGCCAAGTGTTTGTGTGTGTCTGCAAGGGTTGGGAAGGGAGAAGTGGTTAGAGTCGGTGATTAATGAGGACCTAGTTTCTTTCTTCAGAGTGTGCTCAGGTTAAGCTAATAAGAGAGTAGGATGGTTTCCTGGGTTCTTCATGTAGGAGGGAAATAAATTCCAATATCAGGAGTAACCCACAACTCTTTGGAACCAGGAGTCAATACATAGCTCTGGATCCACGCAGGCCCTTCCTTGCCAACAGTTCTTTCCTCCAAAAGGAGTTGTACTTTGACTCCATAGAAAGGGGCAAATAGAATACTTTTGATATTCTGCTGCTCAGGAGTTGTTCTTCCCTCAGCTCTCCGTTGCAGACTATGAAGTAGAGAGGGGCACTGGCTAGGAAATCATGAGACTGGGCTTTTCACTCACTCAGTCACTCACTCAGTCACTCACTCACTCATGTGTCACCTAATCCCATCCCTTTCCCTGTCTTGCTAAGAGATCTATCTGCAAAATGGGGCTGATATTACATGCTTCACTGGGTTGTTGGAAAGATTAACCGTGAGTGTAAATGAAGTGCCCACACACCAGATGCCAATGCCTGTTGGGCTCTATGGGAATCAGCAGTTACCAGGCCCAGGTTCTCAAAACCAAGATGTTTGTTCCCCTTTTCATCTGCAGTGTAAACAACAGTAAGCATCGCTTTACTTATAGCAACACATTTTAACCCTTACAACAACTATGAATTAGGAACTATTATCCCTCTTTGTGAGGTACCTGTAATATGGAACCCAAGACACAGAGAGGGAAAGTAACTTTCCTAGAGTCACACAGCTAGTAAGTGATGGAGTCACAATTTGAACACAGGTAGTCTGGCTGCAGTGTGTGTTCTCTGGGAGGATCCTGTTCTGAATGTACCTCCTGTTTTCACCTATGTCTGCACAATTCATTCCTAGGATGTGGCAGCACATAACATTCCCACCTCAGGAGTGGGAGCATACAGACTGCCTAGAGGCTCTTCTTTGCCTGATGGTCCTTTCTGGGCAAGACAAACAAGCTTAGCCCCTTCTTACTGATATCCACTCACTAGGCCACAGCTAAGCCAAGGTCTGGGCCCTAGACCTGCCAAAATTCACCTTTGGGTCATGGGGAGGGGTCTTCTAAAATCGAGGTCCTTTGGAAAGAAAGCACAGAGGGAGTGAGGTTATGGCTGGGGCTAATGAGCTCCAGGAATGCAAAGATCAACCTCTGCCCATGCCAGACCTTCCTCAGGGGCTCCAGTGATCCACATTTCAGGGCTCCCAGCTCTCCTCACCTAGAAAATGGACATTGCAAAACAAACAGGTAGGTAGTAAAGGCAACCTGAAGCACCAAAATGCCTTTGGTCACTGTGATGCATCCTATGGGATGGGACAACTCTGCCCTCCCTCCTCTACCAGGCCTCAAAGCTGCTTCTTCCTGGCCCTTGGCAGTATCCAGCCTGTAGGCAGATAAGTCTTTGCTGTGGGACTCATAATATTTCTGGCAGCCAGCCAGAAGCATAGGGGGAACACTGGCCAGGAGGGGGTTGTTGCCTAGCAACCCTAATATGGCATAGTGGGTCCGAGGAGTGCGTGTCTTCTCCGTTGGTCTACTCTCCACACAAAAGTGAAGGGGAAAATGTAGGGGTCGGGGTAGGAGTACTGGTGACAGTCTCTCCTTGATCAAATTGTAGTCTGGCTCCTCTCAACTATCTTTTCAGCTAGGTTTCGATTTTTGAGCTTGCGTTTATCTCTGCATTGTCCAATTTTAGCAAAAATTTGCTAAGTCTGCTTGGCCAGAATCCCCAATTCTTTCTATTTGATCATCCTTGATATCTGATTGTGTTCCTCATCCTCCACCATCCCTCAAGTGATGTGTGATTACCTTGGCCTGCCTTCAGGAAGAACCTTGCTTTCAGTTATAACATAAATAAGTCACAAGGATAAGGCATACAGAATAGGAAATATAGCCAATAATATTACAATACATTTGTATGATGGTAAGCATTTTGTAATGTATAGAATCATCAAATCACTGTTTTACACTTGAAACTAATATAATAGTGTATATCAACTGTACTTCAATTAAAAATATTTTAAAAGATCCTGTTAGGTCACTTTAGCCAGAATCTCCTCTTCACCCCTGATGTTTCCATCGCAACCACCACCCCACCAACCCCATTTCTGGGTTACATATGCCCAATTTCCTTAGTTGTATTCCAAGTTGAGCCCAATCTCTCTCCTCTACTGTAAAACCCCATTGTACCAGTCCCCCTGCATAAAGTCTGCCTTACTGTCTTTAATAAGTGTCATGAATAATTGTTTCTTCAACAGTGGCATGATTGTTTCAAGATAAAGAGCTGAAATTACCAGGCACAGAGTGAGGCTTTCCTCACAAAGAGCACCATTCAATAAAAGTTTATATATGGTAAAATAATTTTAATAACTACCTGGAGAGGCATTGCTAGCCAGCTCGCTACATAGGGCCAGCTCCTCTTGGAATCCTTCCATGGGCTGCCAGACTTCTTGAAAATCCAGAAACCAGGCTGGGTCTTTTCTTCATATATCCAACTCTTACTGTCTGAAGCTCTTTTTTGGGTTATTACACCATCATCTTGTATGCAAGTTTCACCTTGTGTATTTTCCTACTAGATATGGATCCTAGTCAAATGATGAGGAAAATAATAAGGAACTTGTGTCTAGAATATATAAATAACTCTTTCAGCTCAATGATAAAAAAATTACCCAATCAAAATACAGGCAAAGAATTTGAATGTACAATTCTCTAAATGAGATATACAAATGGCCAATAAGCAAATGAAAAAATACTCAAACATCATTAATTATCAAGGAAATGCCAGTGAAATTCACAATGAGATGCTACTTCACATCTGCTAGGATGGCTAGAACCAAAAATTCAGATAACAAGTGTTGACATGGAAGATGTGGAAAAATAGGATTCCTCATACACTGCTGGTGGGATCATAAAATGATACAGCCACTTTGGAAATAGTCTGGTGGCTCCTCAAATGATTAAACATAGAATTACTATTACCAACCAGCAGTTCCACTCCTAGGTAGGTATATATCCAAAATAAATGAAAGCATGTACCCATACAGAAACTTGTATGCAAACATTTATAACAGCATTATTTATAATAGCATAGGTGGAAACAACCCAAATATCCATCAACAGACAAATGGATACACTAAATGCGGCATATCCATATGATGGAATGTTATTCAGCTGTAAAAAGGAACGAAGTACAAACACATATGCTATAACATGGATGATCCTTGAAGACATTATTCTAAGTGAAGGAAGCCAGTCACAGAAGACCACATACTAAATGATTCCATTCACATGGAAGTTCAGAATATGGAAATTATATTAAGACAGAAAATAGATTAGTGGTTGCTTAGGACTGGATAAAGAGATGAGGGAATAGGGGGATGAAAGTTAAATGGTTTCTCCTTGAGGTGATGAAAATGCTCTAAACTTGATTGTTACAGTTAACACAATTTTTTTTTTAAATTTGTCAGCCAATAATGGACACTTAGGTTGCTTCCATATCTTGGCTATTGGAGATAATGCTACAATGAACATGGGTGGTGCATATATCTTTTTGAGTTAGTGTTTTCATTTTCTTCAACAAAATGTCTAGAAGTGAAATTGTGGGATCATATGGTAGTTTTAATTTTAATTTTGAAAATCTTTAAACAAATTTTAACTGTAGTATAGTTTACATACAGTGTTATATTAGTTTCAGTTGTACAATATAGTGATTCAATAATTCTGTACATCACCAAGTGCTCATCATGACAAATGTACTCCTTGATCTCCCTCACCTACTTCACCCCTCCTCCCACCCACCTCCCCTCTGTTAACCATCAATTTGTTTTCTATAGTTAAGAGTCTGTTTCTTCACTCTCTTTTTCTTTGCTCATTTGTTTTGTTTCTTAAATTCCACGTATGAGTGAAGTCATGTATTTGTCTTTCTGTCTGATTGACTTATTTCACTTAGAATTATACTCTCTAGCTCCATTTATGTCATTGCAAATGGCAAGATTTCATTCTTTTTTAATGGCTGAATTTTCATTTTGGTAGGAACCTCCATACTGTTTTCCACAGTGGAATACAATGGACTTCATTCAACCATGTAAATGAGTGAAATCTTGGGCCGCTTGGGTGGCTCAATCAGTTGAGTGTCCCACTTTTGATTTTAATTTAGATCTTGATCTCAGGGTTGTGAATTCAGGCCCTGCATAGGGCTCTGCACTAGGCATGATGCTTACTTTTTTTTTAAAAAAGTAAAATCTACTTTATTTATTTATTTTTAATAGTTTATTATCAAGTTGGTTTCCATATAACACTCAGTGCTCATCCCCACAAGTCCCCTCCTCCATGCCCATCACCCCCCTCCCCTCCCCCCATCCCTATCAGTCCTCAGTTTGTTCTCAGCATTCAAGAGTTTCTCATGGTTTGCCTCCCTTCCTCTATTGCCTCCATCCCCCACTATTACTTTAAAAAAGTGAAATCTTGCCATTTGCAACAACATCGGTGGACCTCAAGGGCATTATGCTAAGTGAAATAAGTCAGACAGAGAAAGACAAATACCATATGATCTCTCTTATATGTGGAATCTATAAATTCTTTAGTGTTTATCTTTGAGAGAGAGAGAGAGAGAGAGAGAGAGAGAATAGGGGAAGGCAGAGAGAGAGAGGCAGACACAGAATCTGAAGTAGGCTCAAGGCTCTGAGCTATCAGCACAGAGCTAGACACAGGGCTCAAACCCACACACAAACTGTGAGATCATGATCTGAGCTAAAGTCAGGTGCTTAACTGACTGAGCACCCAGGTGCCTCAGGAATCTATAAAATAAATGCATTCATGCATGCATACATACATACATATGTAAAACCAGAGAACAGATTGGTGATTGCCAGAGGCAGGGGTTGGGGGACAGGAGAAATGAGTGAACTGGTTTATATTTTTGTTTGTTTAAATAAATTTGATTTAAAAATATAAGGCAAAACTGGGTGAAGAGTATACATGAAATCTTGGTACTGTCTTTGCAAATTCTACGTAAATCTAAAATTATTCTAAAACAAAGAGTTTATTAAAAATAAAAAGAGGGGTACCTGGATGGCTCAGTTGGTTAAGTAGCTGACTCTGGATTTTGGCTCAGGTCATGATCTCACAGTTAGATCAAGCCCCCCATCGAGCTCCATGTGGACATTGTGGAGCCTGCTTGAAATTCTCTCTCTCACTCTCTCCCTTCTCTCTCTCTCTCAATAAATAAGTAAATAAATACATAGACTTTAAAAAATAAAAAAGAGGAAAGGTGCCTGGCTTGCTCAGTCAGAGGAGCCTGTCTCAATCTTGGGATCATGAGTATGAGACCAATGTGGGGTATAAAGATTACTTAAATAAATAAAACTTCAAAAAAATAAAAAGAAGAATAGTCTCAATTCATTGAACAGGATTTATTGGATCTTAATTCAACCATTTATCCTGGACTTTTGTAGAGAGAGGCGCTAGAGCATAATGCTTAAGAGTTGATTGGGTCCCAGTTGTACAGCTTATTAGCTGTGTGACCATGAGTAAACGACTTAACTCCTCTGTGCCTCAGATCAACAATAGCCAAACTATGTGGAAAGCTCAAATGTCCATCAACTGATGAATGGATAAAGAAGATGTGATATATATATGTGATATATATATCACACAATGGAATATCATTCAGCCATCAAAAAGAATGGAATTTTTGCCATTTGCAATGGAGCGAGAATATATTATACTAAGCAAAATAAGTCAATCAGAGAAAGACAAATACTAGATGATTTCACTCATATGTGAAATTTAAGAAACAAAACAAATGAACATGTGAGGAGCAGAGGAGAAAGAAGAGGGGAAAACAAACCACAAGAGACTCTTAATGCTGGAGAACAAATGGAGGGTTGTTGGAGGGAGATGGGTAGGAGATGGGCTAGATGGGTGGTGGGTATTAAGGAGGGCACTTGCTCTGATGAGCATTGGGTGTTGTATGTTAGTGATGAATCACTGAATTCTACTCCTGAAACCAATACTGTGCTGCATGTTAACTAACTAAGGGGAGGGGAAGGGGAGTGATAGGCATGGAGGAGGGCACTTATGGGGACGAGCACTGGGTGTTATTTGGAGACCAACTTGACAGTAAACTATTTAAAAACAAAACAAAACAAAATAAAATAAAAATATATCAAATACATTTATGAAACAAATATATTTCTTCTGTGTTACAGAATAAATAAAAAAATAAAGTTAAAAATTCTAAAAAGAGTTAATAGGGTCCCAGTTCTGCTGTTTATTAGCTGTGTGACCATGAGTAAATTATTTAACTCCTCTGTGCCTCAGCTTATTCAGCTCTAAAATGAAGATAATAACAGCACTTACCTCATAGGTCATTTATTACTGAGATTGGTATTTGTTACTGAGTTAATATTTTAGGGTCTTAAGAACAATGCCCAGCACTAGTAAATGTTATTTAAGTGTTTGTTACATAAAATATAAAGTAATACTGCTACGAAAACTGCTGGATAGGCCTTACCTATGCAGCAGCCCATCATATACCACCGTACACATCCATTGGGTTCATATAATAAATATATCCATAATACAGTTTAGGGCTATTTATAAACTGTCAACCTGTGAGGTAACCTTCACAACTCCCAAAACGGTGACCAGAAAAACTGCTTAGTAAAACAGGCTGCCTTGGAGACCCCAGAAGTAGACTGTCAGCTAATTATAGTTGATGGTATGTCAGGGAGCAACCTACTAGTACAGTGGTGTGCCCTGGGCAGCATTTGTATTCTTTCCTCTTCACATTCGCTTGGATTGCTTACTTCATCCAATGCTCTCCCTACCCACTCTCTGATTAATTAAATCCTTTATTTCTTTAACATGCAACTTAAATCCTACCCCAGCAATGAGGCCTCCTGGGCCTGCTGCAGTCTTTCCTCTGAACTCAGACAGTGCTAGCTGGTTCTTTCACATGGCCAAGAGAACATGTTGTCTTCTGCATTTTTAAAAATCTCCTCTTTCATATCAGAAGTACCTCCAGGGCAGGCCCATGTACCACTCACAGGACAGCCTCCCAATGGGAAGTGAAGTAATAATCAGTGTTCAAAACAAAACAGAAAGTCTACTCCTCCATTCATCACAGACTTACTGAGGCCCATGTTTAGGGTGAAGGATCTGGAGGATGAAAGAGTAGAGTCATTGTCCTCAGGAAGCCAATCTTGGATCCAAACTTTACACACCAAATTCACAAAACTATTTGCCTCTGGTGGGAGTAGAGAAAATGGGACGGGGGAGACAACAAAGGAGGCTTTGTTTGACCTTTGTCAGCAATGTTCTTTAATGCGTAATTATCTGGACAGAAAGGAAAAAAAATGGCTCCTGAGGGCATAAAATTGAGGCAAAAGTGAGGTGAGGGACAATTTTGATAGTAGAGAAAGAGGATTTGGTGTGTGGGAAGAACACAGGACATGATTCATAGGACTGGAAGAGAAGAGAGAAACAGTATGGGAGAGATAAGAAAGCATGACTCTTCCCCCAGTCTCTCCACATCTTCAATAGATTTTACTCCCAGCCTCTAATTTTAAAAATAAAATAAAACCTTTGGTGTAAATTGGACTGTACATGGGAACCAGAGAAAGCCCATGTAATAAAAAATAAATGCCCCCACTGACTGGGGTTTAGACATAGCAGTTTTGTGTCAAGGACTTCTATCTCTGTAGGTGCCCAGATAGGGTAAAAGACGTATGGTGCCAGGCCTCAGGGCCCCAGTCTGGGGCTGAGACAGATAACAACTAAGCAAACAAGTAAATACATAGTTGCAACATGTGGTAACTGCTAGGAAGAATACATACCAAGAGAAAGCAAGAGGGCAGAGGGTTTACTTTAGACTTGGTATACAAAGAAGCCTCTCTGAGGAGGGGATACTTAAGCTGACACCTAAAGACTACGTTGCCAGCAGTACTAAGACTGGGATGGGAGTTGGGGAGAGTGCTCCACATGAGGGGAGCAATGAAAGAGAGAAAGCTTACGAAGAAGAAGAAAGAGTGAGGGGAAATAGGTAATAGGAGATATTATGTTCACGGAGACTAAAGGTAAATGACTTGCTCAAGATTAAACAGATAGTCAGTGACAACATGAGAGAAATAATGAGCTCCATCCTGAGAGAGAAAATTATACAGAAGGCTTCTGGGGCTTCAAAGTAGCATCCAGCAAGAGACACAGGGACAAAAACACAGGGACAGGGGCTCAGAACTTTCTAAGATTCTGGAAATTGTGTCAATATCCCAGTGTTAGTGACTTTTGTTAAGCCCTCTCTGTTTCCCTGAAGGGGCTGACAGCAAAACCTTTGAAAGAAAAACATGAAAAGTACTAGGTTAATAAAAATGTCCAGGTGCCAGGTCATGGCTCCTTGTCTTACGGGGCAGCAAAGAAGGGAGATCTGCAGGCCTGGATTCCACACCTCATTCCATCTTGGGGAAGCTGAACCCCAAGGCAAAGAGCAAAGGCTAACAGCTCCTATAGGAGCAAAAGCAAGCTGAATACCTGGGTTTGTAGAAGAATTCAAAGCAGAGGGGCTAGCCAGTTAGAGACCTTATGGGGAATTGAAGGGATGAAGGGGACTTAACAGTTTATCAGAAGGCTCAGACAGAGAAGTTATCTTGCTCAAGGTCACATGGCAAAGCTGAGCCTGAAACCCAGCTGTGACAGATCCCACAGCCTTTCTATTAAATTGCCTAAGATGATTCCTCCCACCCCCGACGACTCCTTTTTAATGTTGCTGTTGTTTCTAGAATAATTTTTTTGTTAAGTGTGAGTGTGTATGTGAGAGAGAAGTGTGTGAATGTGTGAGAGAACAAATTGGCATGGATATGCTTCTGTCTCTTTAAAAAAAAATCTTTACTAATTTATTTTTGAGAGATACTGAGAGAAAGAGAGGCAGAGAGAGAGGGAGACAGAGAATCCCAGGCAGGCTCTGTACTGCCAGCACAGGGAAGCCCAATGTGGGGGGCTTGAACTCACAAACTGTGAGAGCATGACCTGAGCTGAAATCAAGAGTCGGATGCTTAACCGACTGAGCCACCAGAGGCCCTGTATACTTCTGTTCTTTTGTTTACATATTTCTTCCACATGTACCTATGACTTGGTGAGATTATTGGTCGGAGGCGGTTCCGGCAGGTCCAGGGGTCCCTGAAGGATGGACGGTGTCAGCGAGAGAGAGAGAGTGAGAGAGCCCCGAGATTCTTTCTGATCACCAGGCAGGCATCTCTGTCCTGTTGGTTTTGGTGTCTTTATTTTAAGGTTCAACAATAACATGACATCAGAAGACAGAATTTTTACAGGGGCTAATTATTTGTGATAAGATGCTTTGATCAGCGGAAGGTGTACAGAAACAGGCTTTACGAAAGTATTCTTGCAGAACCTCCCCATATTCTTGACGTCAGTCCCCCAGATTAAGATACTAACAAACTTATCTTATTTTGCATGGGTAGGCCTCTAGACAATTTTTAATCACAAGAGGAAGAATGTATATTAGGCTTGTTCCTAAGTTGCTTGAGCAAGCCTTTTCCTTGATGCTGAATGTGTAAGCACCATGGGGGCCCTAAATGTGTCAGTCTTTGCACCTGGGTTTATGTTTTAGCTACTCTTATCTATCCTCATCCCAGCTGCCAGTGTAAGGGAGGGTGTTTGTGGAATGTAGGCCTTGAGGAAGGGACTGCTATGCTTCACCAATTAGCAAAGATATATGTAGTAACTATGTTCTGCCCTTATCTGTACCTTAATTTTAAATTAGGCTCTTTGTCTCGGGGCCAGACTCAATTGTAACTCTTGTGTTCTTAACCCCCTGTATTATCTAAGTCTTGGACCTGCAAGGCCCATAGGAAGAGCCTTTTGACAATCATCCACAGAGCTTCCATCTAAAATCTCTTTTGTAAAGGCAGGAATATGTTTTTCCTTATGAGGTATCTGTGTTCAGAATATGGGTCTGATATGGAATATTGTGAGGCCTGGTCAATACCAGCAGGCTCATTTCCAACATGAGCCAGTAGTAGCAGAAAGAGATACCAGTTTTAATTTCTCATGGCAGGAGCTGTGCAAACGCTATCATATCCTTCTTGTGACTGCCGTCCTGAGAGGCCGGTGCGTCTCCCAGCAATCATTAGACAAAGGTACTTCTTGCTGGTAAGGCAACCTAACTCCAAAAGAATCAGGAAATCCCTAAATCTAAAGAGAGGTCCCTGAGGAATACTGAGGATTCCCTGCCCGTCCGAGCTTTTGGGCTCTTGGGACAGCTGAGCAAGGGTGAAGAGGAAGCATCCAATGGTGTCCGCAGGCAGTGTTCCTGGGTTATAGGCTGATGCTTCATAATTGAGCTTTTATGAGAATATAAACGTGGAAGGAAGGTCAGACAGTGACAGAGAGAAACTGCTGTCTGCCAGTGTCAGAGAGAGACAAAGCAGCTGAATGTTGAAAGAGCAAGAACAGGATAAGAGGTCTGGGCAGCTTGCCATCTTTCCCTGAGTCATTATTTCGCGGTGTGGATTCCTTCAATTGAAAGTGCCATCAATTTCCAGCTTCTTGGATATGGTATACACGTTAAAAGCATGAGCTTTGAAGTCCCTAGTAACCTTGGCATATCACTTAACCACTCTGAACTTAGGTTCTCCCATCTGTACAACAGGGATAACAATAGTACCCATCTCATAGGATTTACTGATGAGATTAAGTGGCACAGAGAGCAATTGGAACAGAGCTCAGCATGCAGTAAGACCACCAATGCATGGTATATATTATTTTCTCACATTGAAGGCAAAGGTAAATGACTATTGAAGTGTCCATGTCACTGTATGCTCCTCTGGGGCCAAATTATAGAACGATTGACCTGGAAGAAATGCGAGGTTATCTGTGGTTCTTAAGTTTACACATGAGGAACCTAAGACTCAAGGGAGAAAAGTGCATTTAAGAAAAGGGAAAAAAAAAAAGGTTGTGTACATGCAAAAGGTAAAAAGAGAACGCTAAGGGATTTAGAATGGCTGCAGTGCCAGGTGAAGGAGTGCCAGGTGAAGGAGTGTGTGTATGTATGCGTTGGGGGTGGTGGGGATAAAGGAGGAAGAGTGGAGAGTAGATAAGGCTATAAGAAGAACCAGAGACATGAATATAATGTGCTTTCATGTGAAAATCAGAAGTTTGACTTTTACTTAGACCAGCACTGCTCATTGAAGATGTAATGTGAGCCACATATGCAATTTTATTTTTATTTATTTATTTTTTTTAGAGAGAGAGAGAGAAGGCACAAGTGAGTGAGGGGCAGAGAGAGAGGAAGAGAGACAGAGAATCCTAAGAGCAGCAGAGAGAGAGAGAGAGAGAGAGAAAGACAGAGAGAGAAGCGGGTCTCACCCAAAGTGGGGCTCATGCCCACCTGATGCAGGACTCCAACTCATGAACCTGAGATCATGACCTGAGCCAAAGTCAGATGCTTAACCAACTGAGCCACTCAGGCACCTTGTATATGCAATTTTAAATGGTCTAGTAGCAACATTAAAAAAAAAAAGAAAGGAATACGGACATCTGGATGGCTCAGTAGGTTGAGCATCTGACTCTTGATTTTAGCTCAAGTCATGATCCCAGGGTCATGGTATTGAGCACCACATCATGCTCCATGCTGAGCGTGGAGCCTGCTTAATATTCTTTCTGTCTCTTTCTCCTTCTGCCTCTCTCCCCTGCTCATTCTCTCTCTCTCTCTCAAATAAAAAAAAATAATAGGGGCACCTGGGTGGCTCAGTCGGTTAAGCATCCAGCTCATGTCATGATCTCATGGTTTGTGAGTTTGAGCCCTGATTGGGCTCTGCACTGACAGTGTGAAGCCTGCTTGATATTCTCTCTTTCTGTCCATCCCCTGCCTGCACTCACTGTCTCTCTCAAAATAAATATTAAAAAAATAATAAAACAGAAGGAAAACTATGTTAAAAAAAGAAACAAAGGAACAGGTAAAATAAGCTCTAATATTTTTTACCAAATATTTCAGAATATTATTTTGTTATCAATACAATTATCAATGACATACTTTACACTATTTTTTGAATTACAAAGTCATTGAAATATGGTATGTATTTTACATATATAGCACATCTCAATTCAAACTAGTCACGTCTCAGGTGCTCAGGAGCTGCATGTGACTAGTGGCAATTGTATTTGTCAGTGCAGATCTAGGCGATAGGGAGCCACTGAAGGGCTTTAAGCAGGGCAGTGTCAGGGGCTGGTGTGTGTTTCAGAGCAAGACCGATGGTGGTAATGGGAAAGGTGGTTTGGGACAGGGGCCACTTAGGATTGCTGTGCATAGTAGTGCAGATTGTATATGGCACAGGGAGCACGAATGGGGGCTGAAATCTAGCCCACATCCACTTATCAAACCAAGCACTCTGGCCCAATGCTGCCAGCTCAGGAGAAAGTGAGCCTTTCCCTAATTGGTCAGCCCAGAGGCAGTGCCTGTTTTTTCTCATTTTCACAAAGATGCTATATGTGTAGCAGGAGCCCTGAAGAATACCAGACCAGTATGGGATGTCTGAGCCTCAGTCCACAACTCAGATGGATAAGAACTATCACATCTCTTTATAAGTCAGAGTTAATTCCATTTTGAGCCCCCAATCCACCTAAGCTTGGAGAGAAAATCAACATTAGCTATTTTGGGACCCTTTACTCATAGGCATGACTTCTGGTATTATATACTCACCAGGGCATGGGGTATGGAATGGTGGTCATCAAGCCTGGCTCACTCTGATTAATGCTGAAATATCTGTTGGCCCCTCTGTATGGCCCTTCAGTTGTGGCAGCACTCTGATGCTTTTGTGGAAAATTTTGCTTCTGGTCTCAACTTCCAAGATCCCTCCACCTCACTACTTCTCTTCGGGGCCTTCTCTGCACACTTCCCAGAAGCCAGGCCATGCTCTGCCATTATTTCTCTTCTCTTACATTAGGGGAATCTCTTTTTCTTTCTTTCTTTTTTTAAATTTTAATTAAAAAATTTTTTTAATGTTTTTTATTTATTTCTGAGTGGGAGATAGAAAGCATGAGCAGGGGAGGGACAGAGAGAGAGGGAGACACAGAATCCGAAGACAGGCTCCAGGCTCTGAGCTAGCTGTCAGCACAGAGCCGCCGCGTCCTCAAACCCATGAACCATGATATCATGACCTGAGCTGAAGTCAAACGCTTAACCAACTGAGCCACCCAGGCGCCTTGGGAATCTCTTTTTCAATCTGGGAAAATCTTATTCACTTTGTTTCATCCAAGATGTTTTTTCTTTAATGGCAAACGTTTTCCTCTCCCTGGGGCTCAAGGCTGTTGTAAGGAAATACACAGCTACTTTTTTTTCCTCATCATTTTTCTTGTCCCTCACACCTCCGCCGCCACCAGGCAGGCCCACAGTGGGGGTGACGGTAGGGGCAAAGAGCATCACAGAACAGAAAACAGCAGGAGCCAAAACTCTGAACTCGAACCTTCTCCATTCAATGGACCTGCAGCTCAGAGGGACCCAAACCCATTGCTTTGTTTTTGTCTCTGTCTCCTCCTCCCTTTTTCCTCTTCCACCTGTCCCGAGCTTCAGCGCAGTCCAGGGTTTGGATTATTACTAGCCCAGAGAACCAGGAAGTACTGGAAAAATAAAGGTTTACCCTTGACCACTGTTTGTATTGAACTGATTCTAATTAGCATAACGAAGACTTAGAACTGAGTGAAACTGAGTGAAACTGATTGAAACGGTCCTCTTCCTCCATCTAGTGAGACCCAACTGACTCACTACTGGTTGGCCATTGTTAGGAAAGATCCACTTAACGGAGCAAAATGTAAAAAACTCTAGCTGACGTTAGAAAAGCAGCCCGCAGAAGGCACATTCTCCGTACGTGTGGGAGGGATATGGGGGTGGGTATAAAGGGATACCAAGAGGTAAGTCTTTGGGGTGATGGACCTGTTCTGTATCCTGATTGAGGTGGTGGTTGCATGAATCCATACATGGGTTAAAATTCATAGGAATGTAAACCAAAAGAAAAAGGTCAATTTGATTGAATAATAATTTTAAAAAATATAATTGTTTTAAAAAGCAAGGGCTTTGGAGCCAGAACTTCCTGGATTCAAATTCTGATATCCCACTTACTAGCTGTGTGACACTGGACAAGTTACCACCCCGCTGTGCATGGGAGACAGATGAGAGGTCAGAAGGAATTACCATGCAAGTCACTGCTAGATGTATTTCAGTATTCATAACCAGAGGAAGAATAGTTGCTGTGGCCTTATATTTTTGAGCCATCCAACCTGCCCAGCCTCCCCACTTCCTCACTTCACTCCTGACCTCCTTCCAGTTTTTGTACAGCTCCAAAACCTCCATTTTGGCCTTAGGCCTGCCCTTCAGTTCATTGACTGGGTTATGACATCTCCAAATCAAAGTGCTCCTTAAGCTGTTCTCAAATGTTTCTGTGGATCAAAATCTCTCAGACATTTTGCAAAACTACTAAAAAAAAAAAAAAAAAAAAACGCCAAAAAAATGTCAGTGTCATGAAAGACCAGCAAAAAGCCTACAGAACTGTTCTAAATTACAGGAGACTAATGGATAACTAAATACAGTATATGAATTTTGGATAGAATTGAAGGGAATGTCTATAGAGGCCATTATTGGGATATTTAATGGAAAATGAATAGGAATATTTAATGGAAAATAAAAAGGAATTGACTTTGGAAGAACATTTTTGTTCCTAGGAGAAGTAGGTAGGGGTGAGTATCATGTCTAAAACTAACTTTCAAATGGTTCAGTAAAATAATGATTATTTTTTAATATAATAATAAGTATATACACAGTTTTAGTCAGTTGTGTGTTAGGTAGATAGATAAAGCAAGATGGCAAATATTAATAATTGGTGAAACTGGATGAAGCGTATATGGGTACCTATTATACTAATCTTACAGCTTTTTGTAGGTTTTGATGTTTCCAAACATAAAGGGTTAGTAATAGTACATTACTTAGAAAAGATTTTTCAAACTACACATGCCTGTATTGCAGCCCCAAACTTAAAGAATCAAGACTTCTCCTGGATGGGGCCTGGAGTTCTACATTTTAATAGCTCTAGGCACCCCTCCACCATCCCCAACAAAGAAGAATCACTGTGAGAACTTCATCTCAGATCCATCTCTGCTTCCTCTGGTTCCTGGTTTCTTTCAGGACCCAAACCCTGGCACTGGTTCTTTCTGGCAATGTTGCAGGTGGGCTTTCTCCAATCCTTTGCAAAGCAGGTGCAGCTAGGGATTGGGGTGGTAAGAAGAGCAATGAGCTGAGTATAGATCCCGGGGCTCCTCCAACATTTATCAGATGGGCAAAGGGAGAGGATTCCATAAGAGACTGAGAAGGAAGGGCCAAGGGAGTAGGATGGAAACCTCAAGAATATACTTAAAGGAGAATGGAGATAGATGGCGAGCCATTCTAGGTGTCAAGAGATTGCATCAGGATGAGGAGAGCTAAATTGGTATATCATCCAGAAGAGGACCATTTGATGCTGGAGGAGAGTTTCTTGGCCAGCCCCCTCTTCCCTCCAGCAGACAGTCTGTGCCACAGGGCTGGCTGACAAGGGCACCTGAAATCTCAGACAGGAGAGACAGATGCTATCAAACCCCCGAGAGGAAGGTGAGGAGGTCAGTGTGTTTGCCTTTGCTTCTCTCTCCTGCTGCGTTCTGGGACAGGATTTATAGTTTCTGGGAGGTGTTGTGTGAAACCACTTCAGGGTCGGAGAAAATATATCCATTTGTCATTTGGGGGCAGAGGGAGCATGGAGTCTGGGGTCTACTGCTTCTATCATCTGATAGGAGTGAGAATGTCAGTACAGGCTGTTGGGCAAAGTGCAACCTTAGGGAAGGTAACCAGAAACCTGCCATTCTCCCTTTCACCAGTTGGCCACAGCTGGAGTTCCCAGCCAGTCATAAGGGGTACCCATTACCTCCCCTTATTCCCCACCCAGAGATATGTTGGGCCAGATGTGGATAAATCTTTTTTTTTTTAAGTTTATTTATGGGGGGGGGGAGAGACATAATCCCAAGCATGCTCCATGCTTTCAGCACAGAGCCTGATGTGAGGCTCAATCCCATGAGCCATGAGATCACAACCTGAGCCAAAACCAAGTGTTGGACACTTAACTGACTGAGCCACCCAGGCACCCCATAGATATTTTAACTCTTCAGTAAAGTCCAGTGAGGCAGGCATTTTAAAAATGGAAAATGAAGGAAAAAATAAAAGAAATAAACAACAGTTGAGTGGCACAACACTCCCTCTAATCTATCTTTCCCACAACAGACTGAGAGAGCATTCTAGAACATATATCTCACCTGAAACTGCCAGGTTCAAACCTTTGAAATGGTTTTTTGTTGACCTTAGAAGCAAGTCCAAAATTTTAAACATGATGCATAAGGCCCTTCACAATCTGATGCCAGCTGACTTTTCTAGCTTTGTCACTCATGACTTCCCTTTTACACAGTCTATACTCCAGCTATCGTTAGAACTCAACGTTCCTAAACAAGTACTGCTTTATTCATCTCTGAACTTTTGCACATGTATGGCCACCCAGCAGCTGCTTAAATCAAGCATAGTATTTCAGAGTACAGACTCCAGAATCCTGCTGCCAGCACTTAATCCCTGCTATGGGCAAGTTTCTGATCCTCTCAGCCTTCATTTATTCAGTTGCAAAACGGGGCAAGCAATGGGGGTGCATCAAGGATCAAGCGGGAGACCTGGCACAAAGTGAGTCCATAGTACATGTTAGCTATTATTCAACAAACACTGATTAGCTGGCTGCCCAGTAGGTGGGAGGCCCTTTCTATCCATCTGCTTCATGCTACTTGCAGTATAGAGGGAAGGCAGATACAGAAATAGGACATTGTCATACAACGTGATCAAAGCAAGGATAGAGCTGTGTGAGCTGGAAGGAGCAACTTGTGGGTTCCCTCCCTTCTACCTGTTCCTCAGCTGGATTGACCTCAGATGTGTTACCTAAAATTCAATTTTGAGCCAGACTCTGAGGCTCAAGGAAGATAGGAGAAAGTAGAGACTTTCCAACCTAGGGCTGCAATTCAGACTTTAGACACTGGTATAGGCCTACTGGCTGTTAAAATGTTGAAATACTTTGATACTGATTGTCAAATGCCCTAGGTACCACCAAGTGGACCTTAATCTCTCCTTCCCACCCCCCCACCCCTTGCCTGGTGCATTTTGGCCCTCAGGAGCACTGATTGGATACCATCAGGGGCTGCCCTTGTTCCCTGCCAGAGCTCACATGTGCTAGCTTGTCTGGCATTGTTTTTTCGCTCTGGTTGCCCAGCCAATGGTAGAGGCCCTTAGCACTGTGAGCAAGTGTGAATTACCATTTTGTTCCTCGAGGATTCATTTTAAGCACCACCTCTGAGGGTGCCTGGATGGCTCAGTCAGTTAAGCATCTGACTTCAGCTCAGGTCATGATCTCTTGGCTTATGAGTTTGAGCCCCACATCGGGCTCTGTGCTGACAGCTCAGAGCCTGGAGCCTGTTTCAGATTCTGTGTTTTCCTTTCTCTCTGCTTCTTTCCCACTCCCACTCTGCCTCTTTCTCTCAAAAATAAATAAACATTGAAAAAAAAAACATTAAAAAAAATAAACACCACCTCTGCTTGCACTTGGGGATATGGCCTGCTCCAGGAGTTCTAGGAGCTGTCCCAGCTGCCTGCTGCCTTGGGGTAGTTTTTAGCCTTCTGGGCCAGCTGTGGCCTATGTCTACAATGTCCTTTGGAAACCTGTGCCTATCCTCCAGCCTAGATTCCTTCAAGGCAATCATCCACATCACTCCAGAGGTTCCTGTTGTCTCTAAAACATGCCTATTCAACTCTATCAGTATTACCTGCACTATGCCAGGTCTTATCCTGACATACGACACTATGGACGAGGTCCACATGTTCTAGGAAGCAGTACAAAATGGAACTTTCAGAGCCAGGACTATCTATGTTTGAATCACAACTCTACTACTACTTCCCAATTGTATGAATTTGAGCAAGTTACTCCACCTCTCTGGGCCTCAGTTGCCTCATCTGCAAAATGGGATTTAATAGTACCTACCTCAGAGGGTTGCTGGGAGGATTAGAGGGCATAGTAGTGGAAAGCACTTAAAAGAATGCCTGACACATAGTAAAAGCTCAGGAAAAGTTATTATTATTCTTGTTTTAGTTATTCTTTTGCTTTGAATATTTAATGGACACTGTTAGGCATATTTTCACACATTTTTACCTTGCTTTCTTCTTTGATATGCACAACGCCTCCAGAGAAATAGATATGAAAGGTATTGATCAGCATCCCAATTTTTAAGGTGAGAAAACTGATACTTAGCTATATTAAAGAATTAAGTGATATTAAATAGCTGTGGTAAATGATGAATTCTCTGACTCTCCAGTTAATGTTATCTTTCCTGACCAAGGAACACTGAAGTAGGTGGATCATTATTTATTCAATAAACATTTATCAAATGACTACTATGTATCAGGCACTGTGCTGGGTACTGAGGATACAGTAGTGAACAAGACAGGTCCCTGTGCTCCTGGGAAGAGTGGGAAAAGACAGTTAATAAGCAAGTACATAACACAAAGGATGCAACAGTTTGGGTGATGAAAATAAAGCAGGATGATGTGAAAAAGAGTAACTGTAGGAGATAGGGTGGTGAAAGAAGGCTTTTCTGATGAGGGGACTTTCAAAACACGGAGGAGCTGAGCTTGAAACCTTACCTTGGATACATAGCTGGGATCCAGGAGGGAAATTCTCCTAAAAAGGGAACCTCCAAGGCCTGCTCAGAGGTGGGGGGCACCACAGACAAATGGAAGTAGCTGGAGGGAGGGCTGTAAGTTAAGGGTGGCTCAGAGCCCAGAGTCAGAAAGACTTACTAAGTGGGAGACTTTCCGGGGCGCCTAGGTGGCTCAGTTGGTTAAACGTTAGACTTTGGCTCAGGTCATAATCTCATGGCTCATGAGTTTGAGCCTCCCTGCCTACTTCTGAGGCTCTGTCCCTGCCTCTATCTCTGCCCTTCCCCAGTTTGTGCTCACTTTCTCTCTCTCTCTCTCTCAAAATAAACTAATAAAACATTAAAAAAGTAAATTGGAGACTTTTTGGAAAGAGACAGAAGATCAGTAAACTTGTGAACAGTGGAAGGGGACTTTTTCCTTATAGGTATGAAATTTAAATATATTCAAAAATAAACTTTATTGAAATATAATTTATATGGAATAATGTCCCCTAGTTTTAAGTGACGAGTCTTGAGAAATGTATACATATACCTGTGTTAAACATCTTTCCTATCAAGATATATAGTTAACATTCCCATTACCCTAAAATGTTTTCTTGTGACCCTTTGCAGTTCTGGTCAGATATTTTGCAAAGTTCCCTCAGTGTGGGTTTATCTGATGGTTTCTCATAAGTAGACTGGGGTTAGTGGTTTCGGGCAAGAATGCCGCAGAGGTATGCCTCCTTCTCATGAGATCTTATCAGGAGGTACATGATATCAATATATCTTTACTGATGATGTCAACCTCAATCACCTAATTAAGGTGTGACTGATGGCCTCATCTGTTGTAAAGTTACAATTTTTGCCTTTGCAATGAATAAATATCTTGGGGAAGGTACTTTAAGACTGTCCCATGAAGATTTAAATTGTCCTTATAGGAGAACTATATGATGAATTAAAGAGTGGTGCTTTCTTTAGTTTTTTACTAGTTAGGAACATGGTCTCTTTTCCTATTTA
Source organism: Proteles cristata cristata (assembly GCA_017311185.1). NCBI lineage: Eukaryota > Metazoa > Chordata > Mammalia > Carnivora > Hyaenidae > Proteles > Proteles cristata. Next base: position 45,933 of record JAESUZ010001306.1, on the reverse strand, counting down.
TCTGTTTTCTGTTAGTTTTTCTTATTCATGTTTTTTTAAAATAGTTTATTGTCAAGTTGGTTTCCATATAACACCCAGTGCTCATCCCCACAAGTGCCCTCCTCCATGCCAATCACTCCCCTTCCCCTCCCCCCCATACCCATCGGTCCTCAGTTTGTTCTCAGCATTCAAGAGTCTCTCATGGTTTGCCTCCCTCCCTCTCATTCATGTTTTATAGTTTGTATTTTTTAGTAAACGTGGACTCTGACAGTATGATAGAACATTGTATTTAACATGAGGCAAGCCTGGATTTGAAACCCAACTCTCCCACTTACTGATCATATGGCCTAGAAGGAGGCCTTTAAACCCGAGTCCTTAATTTCTCAACTGTAAAAACATCTAATAACAAGGAGGACACTTGTGGGGATGAGCACTGAGTGTTATGTGGAAACTAATTTGACAATAAACTATTTGTAAAAAAAAAAAAAACAAACATCTAATAACAAACCGTCTCACAGGGTATTTGAAAGAATTAAAGCACAAGGCCTGCCTGGCACACAGTAAGTGCTCTGTAAATGTCATTTCTTGCCTTCCTGAATTATGAAGTGTTTAACATTATTGTCATGGTGGCAATTAGACTTTCTTCTTTTTGGCTGGGTGGCTCTAGGATACAGAAATGTGACAGATTCCTTCGGAGTTTTTTCATGTTCTGACACCACACACACTTTAGTACAGGGAAGCATGTCTCTAAGTCCCTGGGGTGAAAAGCAGCTGGGATTGTTTTAGTAGATAGCAGATTCTTACAGCTCACAAGTATCTTCATCCTATACCTTTGCAAAAGTCATTCATTACCTCTGGTATTTGGGGATTTGCTTTTCATGGATGAATAAATATATCTTATGCAAAAGTGGCATTTTTATTTCTCCCTCTCTTATATTTGTACTTTTTACTTATTTTTCTTCTGTCACTATAGAACTATTTTAAAGTAGAATTTTAACAAGGAAAATCTTATGTGGTTTGTTTTTTTTTTTTTTAAACATAGTTTATTGTCAAATTAGTTTCCACATAACACCCAGTGCTCATCCCCACAAGTGCCCTCCTCCATGCCCACCCCTCCTCCCCCCCACATCCACCAGTCCTCAGTTTTTGTCAGCATTCAAGAGTCTCTCATGGTTTGCCAGAATTAATCTAATATGAGCTTTTGTTTGCAACAATGTACTCTTAGGTTAAGCAAGGGAGAAAACCCTTCAACTCTCCTCAACCCTGAATTTTTTAAGGTTTAAATGAAACTTTCTTTGTTTGGTCCTCCTTTTTCCACATTTTATTTCTCCTTTCTCAAACTTGTTTGATTTGTTGTTTTTGTTCTCTTCTTAACTTTTTAAAGCAGGGACTTAATTCCTTGTTGCTTTTTTGTACTGATACAGGCTTTGGGGACAATACATTCTCTTACTATTGCCTTGGAAATCTCTCTGGAAGTGTTACTCCAAAAACTCAGTCTTAGCAATTTTTCCTTTTACCTCATGCTCCATTATCATTTGGCATGGCACTGTTACTGATCCTCCCTATTACAATTTTTCATATTTTGTTCAGCATGGATTTGGGGGGCATTAATTTCAATTTTTTAAAACAGTGCATTAAGGGTCGCCTGGGTGGCTTAGTCAGTTAAGCATCTGACTTCGGCCTCTGTCATGATCTCACAGTTTGAGAGTTCGAGCCCCGTGTCGGGATCTGTGCTGACCGCTAGCTCAGAGCCTGGAGCCTGCTTCAGATTCTGTGTCTCCCTCTGTCTCTGTCCCTCTCCCACTTGTGCTCTACCTTTATATGTCTCTCAAATATAAACTTTAAAAAAAAATTGAAAAATAAAATAAAATAGTGCATTAAAATGGTTGATTACCGAGTGTTTGGTTTCCCCCTTAAATTTTGTCCCTGAGGCAAGTGCCTCGCTCACTTCACCTCAGCCTAGGTTTTGCCCTGCCATAATTTTCCAGATGAGGTTTGCTCACAACTTCCATTTGAAATGGAGGCCCAATGTTCAGAGACACTACAACTGTCAGCTATTTCAATCCAGATCATCACCTGCCAGGAGATGCTCACGTAATCTTTCTTTCTGTTCCTATTGTCCCTTTCCTACTACATGTGGGCCTCTCCACTTTGCCAAAGTCATTGTCTATTTTCAACTGCTGACATTGAGCATGGCTATGTGGCCAATAGGGTGACTGGGATCACTTCTCCATTTAGAGAGGTGAAAGGCCAGGGCCTCACCCTCCAGGAATAAACCCCAAGGACTGTTGAGCTCCTCCAAACCCTTGTCAAGGCCCTCTGTGGTCCTAAGCATTCCTTTCTCTGCTGGAGCCTGTTAGCTCTGGCAAAAATCAAGTTTCCTCACCCTACTCTTACCTCATCCACACAAGTTTCCTGAGAAATTATGGAAGAGAAATACTTTCTTAGAATCCTCAAATGTCAGAACTGGAGGAGCCCTTAGAGACCATTTTGCCCCCAACACCCCTCATTTAGCAGAACATATAACTTCCTTTGCTCTACTTTCCATGTTCTAAGGAATCCCCAAGGCTGGCTCATAATAAAAATCAGGAGCAAGTCAAGAGCCAAGTTAATCAAGGAAGTAAACTACTATGGGACCCAGCTGTGCTCAAGGAGGATTGAGTCATCAGAAATCCAGCCCTGGTCCCAGGATTTGTTTATTAAGGATTTTCTTCAAGGAGAAAAGAGAAGGATCTGTGGTAGCTCAACTCCAAAGCTTTTCATGGGGCGGGTGTGACTGGAAAAGGTTTGATTAGCTTTCATCTGGGTTGGGGAGTTTCAAAAGCCTTGCTTTGAAGAGGCCTGCCTTTACTTCTGACCCATCCAGACATTGTGGATAAATTCTCAATGTTTGCCTCTGTGCCTCTTAACTCCCCCAAAAAGTGCCTCCCTGGGTCCCCTACTCAGAGAGTCTTGCTTTCAGTTTGAAGTGTATCAACGGCACTTGAAACTGTGTTGGATGAGCTTTGCAGGGTACAGCTTCCTTCATATAGCTACACTTGTAACAACATTGTTCTGTGCAAAGCGTCTTCCCGTCCATTTCTCTACTTGAACCTCTTAACAGTGAGGGAAATTTTTGGCTATACTTTACAAATAAACAAGCTGTGTCTAGGTGATGCTATAAAGCCATGTGACTAGTAAGAGGCGAAAGTATTGACTTTTGAATCCAAAAGGATGTCACATCCTGGGCTTGTTCTGGTGAGCCACAGTACTTCAAAGGCACCAGAGTATGCCACAGCAAACTAGCTAAGAGGAGACCACAGAGCCAAAACCCCTGTCTTGATCTTATTTGTAATGAATTCTAGCATTATGATTGACCTCTGAGGAGCATACAACCAATCTAAGGATTTAGTGCTGGTCTCAAAAGAGAAGTTGGGATACACATAGGGTGGCTATGAATTTACCATCCTTTGGCTTTATTCTCAGAAAAATTTTCTCTCAGACTGATGGAAGACCAGGAAATCTCATCAACTGAAGTAAGTGACTTCCAAGAAAGCTTTAATCACACGTTGGGGAGGATCAGATCCCATCTGGATCTGATAGTAGGAGTAGTTCTGGATAGTACCTATCCATGTGCAGTAAACAGTGAGGGTATGTGTAAGGCAAGGGGAAGCAATGTCCATGGGTAATATATGTACTTTCTTCGGTCAGAGTTCATGTAAGATAGGCCATCTTCAAAGTCTTAACAAAACCCAAGGAGGCTGCATCCTTGGGATTAGAAGGGGGATTATCAAATTAGGTACACAATTCTGAGAGAAACAGAGAGGCCACAGGTGATGAAACTCTAAAGAGATTGTAAACAGATTTGGACAAACCAGATTACTAATGGACTTGGGATATATGTTATAGCCCTGGGTCTTGGGTGCTCAGAAAACAACCTAGGGTGAGATCTGGACACAAGTTCAACACTGTGTCACTAGTCCTTGGAATCAAACCCATTTTCCTCCCTTGCCTCAGGTCTATCTGATAAAAAAAAAAATCACATTCTTTTTTTTCTTTTTAAATTTTTTAATTCATGATATCGTCCAGCTTTTGGACACCCTGCATTTGCACAGCTCAACTGCTCAGATGTATTAGGAAATACAATCACGTGGTGTGCAGTTCACTGTCCTGATGGTAGGGATGTTCAGGCTGGGATGGAATGCTGCTAGGGGAATAAAGGAGAGGAGTCAAAGGAGTTGTTAGCTCACAGGTTAGTGAGCAACCAGTCTAGCAGTTGTTTCTTAGCCATGTTTCCAACGGCTTCATCCAGTTGTCGTTCCTTGGCAAACTTCATGACTTCTTGAAGAAGGTCTCCTACACTATACCCCTTCTCTGCTGCCTTAGCCGAAACTTCAGGAAGCTGTGGAGAGAGCAGAGGTAGCTTGAGTCACATGATGCTTTTGGAGAAGGGACCTAGATGGATAAAGTGAACCCACTCCCACTCACCTTCCTGCCCATGATTCTAGGATTAATGCCTGACACAGATGCAGGACTGGAGGCTCCTAACATGGCTTTCCTTTTACTTTGGCCCTCCTCAAATAACACAGATCAAAATGCCACAGGACTTCCTTTTTGAGCTTCAGAAAACAAACTCACAATCAATTGGTGTTTGCCAAATACTTCTGATAGGTGCTAGATCCTTCAGTTAGTCTGTGATGATTGCTATGTCAATGTTAGGGGTTGCCATTCCCCAGCTTCCCTAAAAAAGTATGTGATTAGAAGTAGGGACAATCTCCTGATCTTGGACTGAAAATAAGTTTGGTTCTGTGTTTTATTTCTCTTGAACCCATCTAATGTAGGAAACACAGCTGTGAGGTGTGTGTGTGTGTGTGTATGTGTGTGTGTGTGAGAGAGAGAGAGAGAGACAGAGAGACAGAGAGAGACAGAGAGAAAGCAAAAGGGAGAGCGAGAGTGAGAGAGAGAGAGGAGAGAACTGGTACGTGTATGAATGCTGGCCTTTGTGAGACTGAAAGGCGAGACCAGGACTAGGGTGAAGTAAGTGAGGTGCCTAGGGCAAAAAATTTAAGGAAGCAAGTACTCTTGGGGCATGTTCAGGACCCGTGAGTTTGGAGAGGAGCTCCTTAGCTCTCTTTCTTTTTTTCCTCTCTCCTATCCTTTGACGGCCTTCAGACTCAAAACATGACTCAAAACTTGTTCCCTGATGTGTTACCAAATAGTTTGTTGAAATGTTCACTGATAAAATGAGCTAATCTCACTCTTCTTCCCTTGAAGAAATGCACAGGCCTTGAGATATCCAGAGCCTCATTCAGCTAATGGTTCACCACTTCTGTCCTTTTTCAAAGTGAAAGTAATTCATGAAGTGCACAGTAAAGAACAGGCTTGGAAAAAAATTGGACTGCTCTTGGGTTCTAAGTACAACGCTGCCTCCCTAACCCTGCCCATCCCAACCCTCTTTTCTTCTTGTGTATGTTGCATTGCTTACCTTCTCCAGTTGTCCATCATCATCTCCCATGAAGTACAGCATGGGCACGTTAAATTGGGAGGCTGCAATCCACTGCAGGACAGCCTGGAGCTGCTTCTGCAAGTTACTGGTTGAGCACTGATTATTAACTATGACTTCAGGCCCAGGAGAGTCTTGATGGGTCTGTGACATCGCATCATTGTGACAATATATGGAGCCACCAACCTGGTAATTGGGGTTGTTTGCCAAGGCTGCTTGTTCTTCCAACTCAGCAAGGGCTGTCCCATTATTACTATACTTAGCCATGATAAGGCACAGCTTCATTACAGATTCTACCAGTTGATCTATAAATTGGCGGTTCACTTGCCTCATGCCAATGATAGAGTCAAGTTCTTGATTGTCGTGGTATTGTTCTTCCTCTCTGTCAGGTCTCTTGGACATGGAAGCCATTTTGCTTGTTTTGGACTCAGGACGTTTGTTCTCACCTTCACATAGGTCATCACTGTTGAAGGGGCTCTCGCTAAGCAGTTTCTGAATCAGTGTTAGAACGATGTTTGACATATCGAGCTTCTGGGAGTCCAGATGTTGATTTTCCTTTAGAGAGGTGGATGGTCCAGGTGCTTCACGAGATTCTAGGTGTTTCATTGAAAGTGCCTTGGCACTTTGGCCACCTGCACACTTTTCGTACTGGGCACTCTGAGTCATATACCCCATGGTGGAACCAGGATAGTCCTCTTCAAATGCATCTTTGCCTTTGGCCTGCTGGGTCAGATGGTACTGGATCAACATAAGGGCAGATACAATCAAGTCCTTCGCCAATGAATCTGTGGAAGGGCTGATCTTTTCTCTCTTTTCTTCCTTACTGATGCATACTCTTCCAGGCATCTTGCCTTGGTTTCCTTGCTTTTGGTTCCACATGGTCAGGCTTTCCTTGAGGATGTGTTCACCGACTTTCTCGGCACTTGTCAATGACTTGCACTGCTCTGGTTTCATTTTGCCTTTGTCTTTCCCCTTCATCTCAGCTTTCATAGCTGAGAATTCAAGACTTTGGTTTTTGCATTTAGGATCATGGGACCCCGCTTTCAAGGATGCATATGACAGACTCTGTGATTTAGTCTCCCTCTTCTCCCCAAGAAGAGCACTGACCAGACGCTTCAACATGGCTTCCATGATATCTGCAGCATTTTGTTTTCCGTGGTCGAACAGATTCCTCTTGACCGCTGAGACAAAGTCTGAGTCAGTCATCAGGACCCCAGTGATATTATGTAGGTTCTTCATGCAGGAATCTATCAAATCAGACACAATTTCTTTGGTGTGTTTTAACAACACCCTCTTCAGGACCACACAGGCTGGAATTGGCTTCCCAGAGCTATGTATTTTCAAGGTTTTCATAACAGAGACAATCATGTCAGATGCCACCTGATTTGCGTAAACCATGAGCCCTTTGCTGATAGAATCTGCAAATTCTTTGCTATCTCTTTGACACATCTGTTTGTCACCACCCTTGTTCTTGTTGGACAACTCACTATACAGAAAGGTTTTCCGGCCACCTTCCCTGCACTCCTCCCCAGTGCCTCGCATTTCTGCAGAGGTCACTTCCACAGCATCATGGGCCATTTCAGAAGCGATCTTGCTCACAGCACTACGAGGACTGTTTTTCCCTTTGTCCTCAGGGGATGGATAGGTAGAATGATGAAAGCACTTGCTTCCTCCTTCCAACTTCTCCTTGATTTCCTTACGAGCCATCTGGATTACCAGCGAAGATAGTCGGTTGACATAGAAGGAAAGATCATCCATAGAACATTCCCCATCAGGGGAAATAACTGCCCTCTGATTGCTAGGAGATTTGGCTGGAGGAGTGGAAGGACTCTGGTTATTGTTGGTGTTTTTGGCTGCTGTCATTTCTAGACATAGGCTTTGAGGTCTGTTGGTCAAATAATCTATGTTCAGTTGGTCGGCATAGACGCTGTAGCAGTTCTCAGAGAGTAATCTGTGATTTTCGCCTTCTGTGTCTCCTACTTTGTGTTTACAGCTAGAGGCTGAGGGGCTCAGTGCATGCTGGAAGCCCAAGGCATACTTCTGGAGGTCATTCAGAAGCCAATTGAGGACACTTATGGGATCAGAGGGAGCTTGTTTGAAAAGACACACAGATCCCTCCGTCTAAAAAAAGGAGAACACCTATCCATATGAGTTTGGGTAGGGTACTTCTTTCTTTCATTTTATTTAGAAGATATATCTTCTAAACCACACAGATTAGGGATTTGGCCTTCAGAATTTGCACGGGAACTTAACATACAATTACAACCATTAATACATGTTCAATACAATTATAACCATCAAATCCGTTCAAACACAAATGGCAGCCACAAAAGATCAGAGTATATACGTTGGTACACTTAACTGCACCTCAGTGTTAGCAATATATTTGCCAATTTCATCTGTGTACACGTGCTTATCTCAATATGTGTCAAAAATGTATCCATGTATCAGTTGTGTGCATATGCATATTAATGTAGCAATTCCTAAGTAAGAGCATCTCAATAGATGTGAGAATGTATCGGACTGTAGTGTGTGTAAAGATGTGCATGTCAGTGTACATGTGTGAATAGGTATAATAAGCATGTGTTATATGTTGACATCAATACCCACTGACACATGTGCATGTTAGTGTATAAATGTTGTATGTGTGTGGGAATGTAAACATGAGAGTGTGTATGTCAGTGTGTCTGAGAATATGTAAATAAGCAAGTGCCAATTTGAATGATATGCATATATTTATGATATAAATCCAGTAGCATGTATCATGCAGCCATAAATGCATTTGTGTATATTAGAGCATACATTCACATAGTAACATACACACTCATTAATACATTCATGTATAATTAATGCATACTATATTAATAGATGTGTATGTTAAAATATGACTGTATGTAGGGGCACCTGGGTGGCTCAGTCGGTTGAGTGTCTGACTTCGGCTCAGGCCGTGATCTCACGGTTCGTGGGTTTGAGCCCTGCGTCGGGTTCTGTACTGACAGCTAGCTCAGAGCCTGGAGCCTGCTTCAGATTCTGTATCTCCCTCTCTCTCTGACCCTCCCCTGCTCACACTGCCTCTCTCTCTCTCTCAGAAATAAAACATTAAAAAATATGACTGTGTATAAATAGGTGATTGAATAATGACTGTGTAGTCTGTCAATAAATTGGGTATCACTTATGCACTATTTATATGCTATGTCAGTATTGCACACACCCTCGCATTTGCATTTGTGTGTGAATACATGAGTGGGGATGTTATTGCATTTTGTCTATGTGTGTATCAATGCATTCAAATGAGAGTTAGTGACTATATCATTTTGTTTAAGTTTGTATGTGTGTGTATCAACATGAAGTACATGTATAGGTGTATATGCCTATACCTGAGTCTGTACAGCTACCGTGTTTTGATTAAGGGTCGTGGTTGTTAATGTGTATATGTTTATGCATTATATATATATCCACACACAAATACATATATATATATATATATATGGATGTTTATGTGTGTCACATGTGGACATGTCAAGGTATCTGACTCTATATAACTGTATATCTTTGTGTATATGTGTAAGTCACTGTTTATAAATAGGTTAAATACATAAGTTTGTTAGATTAGTGCTTGTGTGTATCTGTCAATGTCACAGGTATCCAGGCATGAGTATGTCATTGCTTGTATAAATTCTTTTTTGTTAATGTATGTAGATGTATATATCAATGTGTATGTCACTTTGTGTATTTTTATATGCTTGTGACTATGTATGCCCATGTCTGGGTAAGTGTATATGTATTGTATACATCTTCTACTCAGTGCTAAGTGCCACTGCCCTCTTTGCCCCTTTGATTGCTTCATCTCCTGTCTTTTCATGGAATTCCTGGAAATGTGAGGTCATGATAAGGTCAACTTTTTGCAAATGGGCTTGATACAATCAAGGAGATCTGCCTTGTGTGTAGGAAATACGGGTCGCTCTTTTAAAAGTAAACACCAGGTATAATTTATCCCTTTCTTGAGACTCCAAAATTGACTTGGTCACCCCTAACTGAATTCAAAACTATTTATAGAATATTTTGTAACTGGCTTTTCCTTCCTTAGGGGCTACACTCATCATTCCAAAGGTGCCTGGGGCCAGAAACGATGTTTCCCGTTATAATATGAGCCTAGGAACATAGAACAAGAAATATTAGACTATTTTGCACTAAAGCCAAATATCCTGTGTCAACACCAGCTGCTCCAAGCTTGTAGGGCTGTGGGAGTGACTTGTCATATACTCTAATGCCTACCCCAAACGAGAGGCCCAACAGATATAACGTAGGATACTTTCTTACATGAAAACAAAAAGATTCTATATGTGACAGTGGCATACAAATCTAATTGTTTCTAACTTTACGCTACCCAATAGCCTAGGTCATCTCTTAGACAACATGGTAGGAACCAGGCAACGACAGTTCTTGGTCATTGTGGATTCTCTCTGCTTCATATTCTCATTCTTCCTTCTTGGTCTCTGGGCAATGTGAGGCACACAAATCTATTACAAGCCAGCAAAGAACATTGCAAAGGATTTTTGCTTATAAGCCCACATCCTAATTAGGGTAAGAATAGCAAGGTTACATTTGGAGTAGTTACCTGAAATCAGGAAAGGGCATTCTGAGCCTTTGTGATTAATGCCATTGTTAGATTTCTAGGCATTGAACTTACCATGACTCTGAATTTAGGACTGTGCTCTCTAGAATATCATAGTATTCAAATTTATGGGCCTGTTTGACAATAATTCTCTTACTGTCTGTGAACCAGAGTCCTCAGACTCAGCATTTAGCTCTAAGAATTAGAAAGGGTGAGCTCCGAGGTGAAGTATTACCTTAGACTGGTCTTGCTTCTCAGTATCCTTGATAACAATAATCTCTTTTTCTTCCAGATTCCCCAGGTTTATGTCACCTTCTGAACTGGAACAAGCAGCATCCTGAGGAATTAAGTGATAAGATTTTTATGAACAGTCGGTTTTTGAGACTTCTCTAGGCTGCCCTCCTAGGCTACCACTTCAAAGTATGAATGTTATGTCTCCTATTATCCTTTTCTTTCTGAAGGAGAGGTAAGACTGTAGTGATAGCTAGTCTGAAGAATGATAAAGTTCCCTCCACGAATTGCTATTCTCCTCACCCCAGCCCTACAAAAGATATTCACAAAGCTGTCAGTCTCAGGAACTATATTCCATTAATCATCAAACTTTTATAGAGGGTTTTTGTTATTTCACTTCTCTGACATGCTATTTTCCATGCATTAATTCTTTCAGCCCTACCAACAACTTAAGTGGCTTCTAAAATGAGGTTTGGTATCAAGAGTGACAGTAAATTCTGAACCAGGAATGCTAGGCTCATGAGAACAATGGCCTTCCACTTGAGTCTCCTCTACCTTTCCACTCTCTGCTACAGCCTTTCCCTTTTCTCATGCTGGCACTGATAAAACCCGCTCAGCAGTTTCCCACCCGTATCAAGGGAGGGGAGCAGAGAATACCCACCTTAGAATCTTGATCTTCCACATTCAGGGTAGACACATCGACAAAGCATATCTGTATCAAATTAGGAGGGTGAACTAAGAAAAACTCTAAAAACTGTAATTTCTTTGAGAGATGAGAATAACACCTACCTTATAGGATTCTGGTGAGGACTGATTAAGAAGAATTGCATGTAAAGCTTTTAGTAAAGTGCTTGTACACAGTAAGTACTCAATACTATTATTATTAGGCAGACAGAATCTAAGCATTCCTGTAGTACCTAAATGAGAATACCTACCTGTCAGAGAGAGGCCCAAAATAGAATATCCACATTTATTGAAAAGAGAGGTGGCTTGCCCAAAACACAAACTCAAAGGTGGAACTTTCATTAGAAGTTGATTCTAGGGGTTCCTGGGTGGCTCAGTCGGTTAAGCATCCAACCTCGGCTCAGGTCATGATCTCACCATTCATGGGTTTGAGCCCTGCATCGGGCTCTGTGCTGACAGCTAGCTCAGAGCCTGGAGCCTGATTCTGATTCTGTGTCTCCCTCTCTCTCTGACCCTCCCCTGCTCATGCTGTCTCTCTCTCTCTCTCTCAGAAATAAATAAAACATTAAAAATTTTTTAAAAAAGAAGTTGATTCTTTTTTTTTAGGACTATTTAAAGAGCATTTATTTAGCAGTTTCCCTTTAAAATATAAAATGTGGCATTTGGGGAGGGAAAGATAGTTATAAAAATATACATTTATCCACTTTTCAAAAATTGCAGAAGTTGATTCTAATTGATTCCCATTTTACAGAACTTTCTGCTATAGTATTCCCCAAATGTGATGTTTTTACTATTGATGGTATAGAATATTTTAGGTGGTACATAAATACATGTTTGTATATAATAGATGTACTTGTTTATTTGGAAAATAGATACTAAAACATCAAACCTATGGTATTACAGACAATAATGCTTAGGTGATGGTAATTTTTAAGTGTATTTGAACTTTAAATTCATTTTTAAAAACATAGCAGAAATATGTATTAAGTAAATAATAGTATGAGTGGTGCTTGAACATGATAAAAAAAATGTGAAGTACTATGCAAATCACTTGAAGTTTGGGAAACAGAACATGCAGTATTTTGTCCTCCTGAGGGAGTCCTACTTTCGTGCAACTTACTGGTAGCTAGGTGACATTCTGGCTTCATAGTAATAAGGGCTGGTAACTAGGCAACCACCACTCCTCCCTCCACCTCAGGCTTCCCCCTAGCCTTCCCTCCCCGGGTCCTTTACATCACTCCTGGTCCTGCCTCTCCCTTTGTCCTTGTGTCATTGAGCTTGGTTGCTTAGAGACATCACAGAATCACTCTCCATTAGTCTATCCAGGGTTCCAGGGTATCTACACTCATACACCAATCCTTCCCACTCCTTGGTAGGGGTAATTTTATACTTACAACTTTCCGGTCCTGATCTTGCTCTCCTTTTGGGCTGTAGAAATCAACCTTGCACACGCCTCTGCGGCTATGTAACCAGTCAATATCATCAGACATCTGTAAAGAGAAAAGAAAGAAATCTGAGTTTTAGAAACTGGCTGAGTTTGGGTAAGATTCTCTGAAGGACTTCCTAAAAACCCATCTCTGTTTCAATTAGGTTTGGGCTAGGAACTGGAAGGGTGAGCAATGGGGGAAGGAAACTATGAAATGTTTAACTTGATAATCAGGAGCATTATCTTTTAGCACAGTCCATTGTCTCCTTTAATTTAGACTTCCCACACCAAGTATTTGGAATCATGGGAGTATCATATTAATTTGTGAGGAAGCCAGTCAAGAAAAATGGCAGGCTGGGAAGCAAATTTAAAGGAGGTCTAGGGACTGTGGGAATTAAATTTAATTATTTATTTCTACCCAACTTTACTAGATCTTATCTGTCTCCACTTCTGTTTACCCACTCTAAGGTACCTTAAAGAATAAAGCTCATCTCATCTTCTTTAACTGAATTTTAGCTAACTCCAGTTCAACCAGAGTCTTTTTCATTACATTAAAGAAAATGAAATTAGGTAAATAGCTGTAATACTTATTACATTGGGGCTATTGAAAAAGACTAGGGTCAGCACCAGTAGAGTGAATAAATAGCCCTTTTAATCAAAACAACATAGAACATTTGAACATAAAACAAATTTCTGAATGCTGAGAAAACAGTCTAATAGCTATGAGTATAACCAAGAGACAGATTTCTGAGGGAAGACCAGACCCTGATCCCATAGACTAAATTTAATATTATTTTTGAAAGGAAAAAGAATCTTTGCCAACGCCTCCCCCGTCCCCCGCCTCCTGCACCACCACCTCTCACCCTGGCCTGGAACTAAAAGTAAAAAGGAAATGGCAGAAGCCACTGACTCATTTTTGCTATGTAAAACCTCAGATCTATGTTCAGGAAGACACAGTTAAAAGCTCAGCAGAATTGTTTTGGCTTCTGGGGTTTGAATTTGGCTTCTTTTTAAAATTTAACAAGAGAAGCCTTTTTGCAAGTTATTAGAAGGCAGTTGAATTCCTTTCCCCCAACTTCCTTCAAAACTTAGACTCCTGTAACCTCTACCTCCCTCCCTTCCCTCCCTCTCTTTACTTTACCCCTCTCTCCCTTCTTCCTTTCCCTTCCCTCCTTTCCTACTTATTTTCCTCTCTCTCTCCCTCCTTCCCTCCCTTTCCCCCTCCTCTCCTTCCTCCCTTCCTTCACTGCCCGCCTCCCTCCTCCTTCCCTCCCTCCCTTCCCTGCCCTCCTCTCTTCCTTCCCTTCCTCCCTCCTTCCCTCTCCCTCTAAACATTTCTATAACAGCTATCCTCTGATGGTTATCTTTTCACAGGATACTGCATTTCTATCCTTTGCCATTCCCCTACCCCCACCTACTCCCCACCCCCCCACCCCCATCCCAAGATCTTTTTGGGCTCTCACTTCAAGAATCTTTACACATCCCTGAAAAAAGTTTTAGGAAAGGGCTTCCCACACCCACTCAGAAGAGGGAGTTTCTTTTTTAAAAAGCTAGAGATGACTAGCATAGGAAAAATGAGGGGAAGTCATAGAGGCTCCTCATGTGATTTGGATATAACTTCAGTCCATATCCCAAAGAATTGTAAAAAAAAAATAAAATAAAATTTGTGAACTCATTACCTTGATACAAAGTTATTTTAGGCTTTTGGCTGAAATTGTGCCACCCAGAAGGGAGATGTTCCCCTTTAGATGGAACTGGGCAGTGCCAAGTTCTTGGGCACTTGCAGCTGGCTGCCACCCCTGTCAGCTGTTGGATGAGACTGATGGGACAGGCTTTCCCCTGATGCCTCTGACCCAGGGGTGTGACAACATAATTGGTTGGGTCACAATGTCTGAGACTAGCAACCTCAGCAAAGGCAAGGCAGTCTGGCAAACTCAGTAGCCCTTCACATCAAAAGCACATCAGGCTGTCTGCTGTACAACAACCCTTTTCTGTTCTCTCTAGGAGGGTACACATATTTATTTCACATTTTGTCCAGCTCACAATCCCTTGAGACTTCTATTATCTTTCCTCTTCTTGCTTCCAGAACAATCTAATCATATTAGTTATCCGTTTGGTGTGTGTGTGGGGAGGGTCTGTATTTTTCATATACAGAATTACCACCAGCCTTAATGAATAAAACAGTATTAATTTTCACGTCTTAGCTTATTTCTCTTTGGGTTTACCATTAGAGATTTAGAGTTATGTGGCAAGAGATCTTTGGATTTATGTAGAAACAAAAATGTTAAAGTCCTTTCTGGATATCCTGAATAAAAAAGTATGAAAATAAAAATTTGGAGCCTGCCATAATAGCTTCTGTGATTTCACCTCACCATCAAGACACTCCCTTAGCTAGTCAAAAAGAAGTCAGAAGGAAGAATGGGTGATAGGCATTGAGGAGGGCACTTGTTGAGATGAGCATTGGGTATAGTATGTAAGCTATGAGCCATGGAATTTACCCCAAAAACCAAGAGCACATTGCATACAGTGTATGTTAGCCAATTTGACAATAAATTATATTTAAAAAAGAAGTCAGAAGATGCCCCTACCTTTGTAGTATCAGAGTAGGCTGTTTTGCAGGAACTTGGGATGATTTTTTTTTCTTGTTAATTTGGATGCTGTGATGACCCTTCCAGTATGGCACTGGATGTTGCTCCTTTCTTCAACCTTCCATGCTTACCTAAAACCTTCCTCACTAGCTGGTACCAGAACTCTTACTTCATGGCATCAATGTTTCTATGGAAAACAGTGACAGCACAAGGATGGGGGCTTTATTCTTAGGATTATTCCAGCAAATTCTAACCTTCATTATGAGACATAATTTTCTCAGAAAAAAAGGCCAGTCTACTTAGGACAGGGTCATCCTTGCACAGACTTTTTAAGCTATGAAAAGACCTGAGCCCGACACTTATTCTTTTTCATTATATGGCCAGTGCTGGATTGCTGGCTACCATAATCTTTAAATGATTATCCATTAGACATTGGGATGCCTTTAGGTTAGCCTCAGTTTGGCAACATTAGCTCATAACCAAATGGCTCACCCTGTGCCCAAGTCTCATCTTGTCTTTCCCTGTCCTTCCTCCACATGTTTCCACTTTAACCTCATACATGTGAATAAATGCATCTGAACTAAAAATAAGCTGAGATGATCTTGGTTCTACTTCTATTTCTTCTTGTTACCCCTGAGACTGCATGTCTTACTTAACCCTGCTGTACAATTTTGATCTTGTTAGTTCATGACATCAAAGAGAAATAGAACTGGACATTTGTTAAAAGTGGCAAGACAGGTTTTATTTAGATTACTGCAGTAAGGAAGATTATCTTTCAATGAACAGAGCTCAACTCCACTGAAACAAGAAGCAGAAGGCTTTTTAAATGCTGGGGTGTGCTAAAGGAAAAAAATGCTGAGTAAGACGTGTGTGTGTGTGTGTGTGTGTGTGTGTGTGTGTGTGTGTGTTGGGGGGTGATCAATGTGATTAGGGCAACTGTGTTTGCTAACTGATACTTACGGAAGTTAGGCTTCTATCCTTTTTTTTATATATATATATTTTTTTATTTTATTTATTTCTAGGAGAGAGAGAGAGAGAGAGAGAGAGAGATAGAGAGAGAGAGACAGCGTGAGCAGGGGAGGGTCAAAGAGAGAGGGAGTCACAAACTCCGAAGCAGGCTCCAGGCTCCGAGCTGGCAGTCAGCACAGAGCCCGACGCGGGGCTCCAACCCACGAACCGCGAGATCATGACCTAAGCGAAAGTCGGACGCTTAACCGATTAAGCCACCCAGGCGCCCCTAGGCTTCTATCCTTTAATAGAGATTAGGAGACAGGAGTCTTATCTTTCTTGATAATTATATTTCAAAGGGATGGCTCCCAGGTCCTTGAGAAAAATATTTCTGGGTTGTAGAAGATGATCTCAAAGGAACAGAGAAAGGATTTACAATGATAGGTTTTCTAAAGTAAATGCTCTAAGAAAAGGGAGGTTAGGGGCCTATAATCAGATTTTGGCTGAAACAAACAGTAAATTCTTCTGGCAGTGTTGAACCTCGGTAGGCAGGCCTTTTAGGGAGGCTTGGGTCATCATCCTAGGGATATGGCCTTGAGCTGATAGAAACTATGCTAGTGTTTTTTCAAGTCTCTTATTATAGGGAATGGATGATACTGTTTGTACCCAAAGTTGCAGTTCTTATCAGCTAAGGTTGAGGCCCAGCTGAGAAGAAATCTTGGAGGGGCCTGAATATATCAAGTCATCATGTTGTATACCTTAAATATATACAATTTTCATTAAAAATACATTTTGGTCAAGGAGGGAGTCTTTGTAAGTCAGTGGTGATGAGCTAAAATCCACGGTACAAGACTTGTTTTTCCTGTATCTTTTGTTTTAGGTCGAGAACTTTTGATGATTAAAGAAAAAGTTGCATCTCCTGTATCTGGCTCATGTCTGTGGAATAAGAAGCAAAGAATGAAACTGTGTATTTATTCTCCAAGCACAAGAAAGTATATCCATAAGATTAAAAAACAAACAAACCCTCCCCCCCCTCCCCCGCAAAACCTCTATGTCTCCTAGCCCAGAAGGGAACAACTGTGATCTGGGCCTGGAATATGTCTTACTAAATCTCTTGAATGACAAAAAAAGAACTATTATGGATGATTAGAGCCCTGTCACATGGTGCCCCAATCCTGTCAAACTGGAAGCTAACCAGGAGCAAACAAGAGCAGTTTGGATGGGAAACCAATAACAAAAATGTAAGGAGGCTCAGTCATAGATTACAGTATGTCTCTGCCTCTTCTTTCTCTTAAGCTCCTGAGATTCTCAGACCAACATATACTGATCAGAGACGGCAACAGATGCGTGGGGTGGAAGGGATGTTCAAAGAATGAGAAGAAAAATATGCTATGTTAGTGTGTGAATATGTATGAAGTACCATGCACTTAGATCAGCCTTTAGGAGCCAAACATAGAGATGTTAAACATAGAAGCTTTGATTGTTCTTTTTTTTTTTTTGAGCTGTCATCCATTTTGTAACTTTGTTTATTCTACTCAAACATCTCTTCCACACAAACTTGTGAATAATTGTACAAATCAACACTTTAAATATGCTTTCAGTCTACATTTGGTTTGAAAGAGCTATCAAGACAATAAAAATGGGAGCTATGTTTGTAATTGTTCTGAATAATGGCAAAATGAAATTTAAATGAGCTGAACTATTAGCATTCATGAAATCACTATCTGTCTATTAGTATCACTAAGTATCTTCCAGTCTCAGATTAGGCAACCTAATTTAGTTTATGGGATGGCACTGTGACCATTTGGAAAATGTGCAGCGTTGCCAGTGATTAACAGGCATTATTTATTGTGGAACAGTGTAAATGGAGCTCCAATTCTTCTTTTCCTGAATTATTTTTCAAACATGAGAATACACGCTGTCATTTACAACAGCTTCATGCAACCATGCTAAAGTGAAATATTAGATAGCTATTCTGAACATCTCAGCACTGGTGCTGCATAATTACTTCTGTCAAGTATTTATGTTATGTCTGTACTGGGCATATCTGTCTGGCCTTTTCTATGAGTGACTGAAGTAGTGTAGGGGGAAAATAAAGGACTTTAAAGTGCTATAAATATTCTCTCTCTCTCTCTCTCTTCCAGAGGGAAGCTGTCAAAGAAAAGAGGGCTCTTAGATATGTTGGGGTTTCCTTTTAGGCACAGGCTTAATTAGGCACCTCAGGTCTGTTCTATGGCCTTGTAGATAATGACAATAGCTATTTGTGAAAGGTGGGCTTGGCTTGACAGTTGACATTTCTGGTCAGGCTCCTCCCTCTTATAACTGGGAAATTTCTCTCCTCTGATTACCTAAAACATTTGCTTCTTGTCTGTATAATTCATCTGACATTTACTAGATCTGGCCTTGTAGAGTTAATTAACTTTTCCTATTTCTGGATCACCTGCGTTGAAAGCCTGGTGGGCAGTTTCTTCCATCTCTCTTTGTATCCGCCGCAATACTGGGTGCGTGGCTGGGCTGAGGGAACAAATGATGGTGTTGGAATTTCAGGCAGCAAACAATTCAGAAGCCACATAGTCCTGGGAATCTGTAATAATATTTCAGTGGGCAGTCTGCTTCATAGAGCAGTAACTCTCAGACTTCAGTGCGCTTCAGAATCACCTGGAGGACTCGTGAAGCTAGTTGGGCTCCGTCTCCGAGGTTTTAATTCTGCAGGTCTGGAGTGTGGCCTAAAAATTTGCTCTGTACTATGTTTTCCATGCACCATCTCATTTAATAGTCACACAGCCTTAAGAAATGGGTACTATTTTAATCCCAATTTCATCTCAACGGGAGGTTGGATCACTGGGGGAGGCCATTTGGATGGGAGTACGGGAAGCCATTTGGCACTACCCATTCCATCATTTCACGGGGGGGAGTGTGTTTGTGTGCCCAGAATGGCACGCCTTTTTTTTTTATTCGAAGGGTCTGAAAACACACAAGAGAGATTTCTTGAGGAAAAGTAAAGTATAAGGGGGTACGTCCTCTGATCTTTTGGCCCCATCTGGTGGTTTTCGCTGAACAAAGTGCTGATCTGTTACCCGCCCCCCCCCGCTGGTGAGAATGGTGGGGTCGGACCGCGTGCTTCCGCGGTCCATTTTCTGAGGCGGTTTTTTCTGGAAGCTGTTGCTCCGAGGCGATTGCTCTGAGGAAGTTATTCTGAGGCGGTTAGTCCCTTGTGCTCCCCATTCGTGTTTTGTGTTTTGTTTGTTTCCGTTTCCTACTATTTGAGGAGTCCCTTTTCAATACGTAGCGTTTGTTCCAGTCCGTCTATGGCTTGTTAAACGTACAACTTGTTCTTCTAGGCATTAAACGGGACTTTTGCCCTGTATGTGTAAATATCAAACATAATTTTGTGTCAGAGCTGGAGGTGTAGGTGAGGGAACTAGGCTGTGAATGGGATTTTTTTTGTTTCGTCAAACCAACAAACTTGTCACGAATGTCTGATGAAAAGTACTTAAATATAGCATTAACTGGCGACAAAGTGTTTACCGCCTCCCCCCCCCCACCCATGGTATCTTTGTCAGTGAATGAAAGTTTTAAACAAAGACCCTTGGAGGAGAGGAAGGGGATCTGGAAGCATGAAGCCTTTCTCGTTCCCTCGAGGCATTGGTGGGCAACCCCTGTCCCCCACCCTCAGACTCTCTTAAGGTTGGTTCCCCCTGGTTTGAAGAACATTAAAATGGGATGAATACTGGCCTAGTCTTCAGCTTTGTCTTGTACTTGCCCCATGGGGTGTCAGGTTGGGCCTGTGCCTGTTGCTCTCAAATCAAGAGTGTAAAATGGGGGTAATGAGTTCATGTAGCCACTAGCAGGTCGCAGCTACTTGGAAAACTTGTTTCCACAGTGTGAGATTACCCCTTAGAGAAGCCTGTTTTGCCAAGGCATTCCTCAAATTAAATGGGGAAATTGGTGATCCTGCCCTCATAGAATCACTCCCCATCCTAAAAACTGCACTTTTTGTGTATGTTTATTGGTACATCTCCTTCAAAAAAGTTTATAGGTCCCAGGTAATCAGGGACTATTCTATTTCATTATGAGCTTTATCTTTCCAGATGCAGTAATGCTTGAGGAGAATGACTGTGTTTTATGGATTTTCATATACCCTGCACGGGATAGCACTAGGTTCCTATATGTTAGTACATGCTCAAGGATCTTTACATAATTGAAAATCAGTATGTACATCTGAAACTAATATGTTATTTATCTATTATATCTCAGTTTAAAAAATAACAAAAATTAGTGGTAATGGTTGTTCAAGAATTGACATACCCAGAACCATAGAGGAGTACTTGGCCATGGCCAAGAATGTTGAACCACCTTTGTCCAAACTGCCTGGCTTGTTGCAGTAAGTTCCTAACTGGTTCCACTGAGTCTTTCCTTGCTACCCTTAAACAGAATTTTTTGAAGGAATCAATATATTTTATTAGCTAGTTATTTTTAAAACAGATTTATTGAAATATAATTCAGATACCACATAATTCACCTATTTAAAGTGTATAACTCAATGATTCTTGGTATATTCACAGAGTTGTGGAACTGTTACCATAATCAATTTGAGAGCTTTTTCATCACCAAAAAAAAAAAAGAAACCTCATATCCTTTAGCTATCACACCCCAGCTCCCCTAACCCTCTACTTACCCAGCCTTAGGCAGTCACTAATTTACTTTCTGTATAGATTTGCCTATTTTGGATATTTCATATAAATGGAATCATGTAGTATGTGGTCTTCTGTGACTGACTTCTTTCACTTAGTATAAATTTCCCCAGTATAGAGTTGTGACAGCATGTGTGAAATGATGTTTACAAGTGACTCTCTTGCAACACTCAGTGCCAAGGATTTTTTCTGGAGGATGGTTGTGCAGGCATAGTCTGCCTAGTACCTACCCAAACTCTAAAGTCCCAGGAGGAAATCTGGTGATCACCGTAAGCCATATTGTTTGCACAGTTAAGGTACAGTGACTTACTTTTATCCATTAGGGTGGTGGGAACCCTTCCCAAATCCAAGGTCCCAGATTCTAATCAAGGGCCAACCCTGCTAGCAGGATTTTCAGATGGTAACACTCTCAGGTCAGCTATGTTAACTCTTTTCTACACAGATGTTAATAGGGATTTCATTGATTCTGTAGATCAATTTGAGGGGCATGTATCTTATGCCCCTCAATCGATGAACATGGGATATATTTACATATATTTAAGTCTTTAATTTTTCTTAATGATATTTTGTGGTTTTCGGTATACAAGTCTTGTACTTCTTTTGTTTAAATTTATTTTTAAGTGTTTTATTCCTTTTGATGCCATTATAAGTGAAATTGTTTTCTTAATTTTATTTTCAGATTGTTCCCTGCAAGTGTATAGAAATATAATTGAGTTTTGTATATTGATTTTGTATCCTACAGTCTTGAACTCATTTATTAGCTCTAATAGTTTTCTTATTTTTTGTGTGTGTGGATATATTAGCTTGTTAATGTGGTAGATTACATGGATTGATTTTTTTGAACCAGCCTTGCATCCCTGGAACAAACCCCACTTGGTCATGGTATATAATACTTTTTTTTTTTTTTTAATGTTTTTATTTCTTTTCTAGGAGAGAGAGAGACAGCATGAGCAGGGGAGGGTCAGAGAGAGAGGGAGTGACAGACTGAAACAGGCTCCAG
This sequence comes from Proteles cristata cristata, assembly GCA_017311185.1. NCBI lineage: Eukaryota > Metazoa > Chordata > Mammalia > Carnivora > Hyaenidae > Proteles > Proteles cristata. Next base: position 24,286 of record JAESUZ010001306.1, on the reverse strand, counting down.
GCTCTGAGCGGCAGTCAGCACAGAGCCCGACGGGGCTCGAACCCACAAACCGCGAGATCATGACCTAAGCGAAAGTCGGACGCTTAACCGACTAATTCACCCAGGCGCCCCTATAATACTTTTGATATATTACTAAATTCTGTTCACTAATATCTTACTAAAGATTTTGCATCTCTTTCATGAGGGAAGATCGGTATGTGGTTTTCTTTTTTTGTACTGTCTTTTTATGGTTTTTGTATCAAGGTAGAAGTGTTTTCATATGAGTTGGGAAGTGTTCCCTCCTCTTATGTTTTCTGGAAGAGATGGTGTAGAATTAGTGTGAACTATTCTTTAAATATTTAGTTTCATTCCCCAGTTAAATAATCTAGGCACAGAGACATCTTTTTTTTTTTGAGAATTTTTAAATTACAAATTAAATTTCTTTAAAACTATGGAGCTATTCAAATAATGTATTTCATATTGGGTGCATTGTGGTACTTTGTGATTTCTAAGGAATTTATCCATTTCAATTAATTTGTCAAATTTATGTGTATAGAGATCATAGTATACTCTTAGTGTCCTTTTTTTAAAAAAAATGTTTTATTTATTTCTGAGAGAGAGAGAGACAGCATGAGCAGGGCAGGGTCACAGAGAGAGAGAGAGAGATACAGAATCTGAAGCAGGCTCCAGGCTGTGAGCTGGCTGTCAGCACAGAGCCCGACGCGTGGCTCGAACCCACAAACTGTGAGATCATGACCTGAGCCAAAGTTGGACACTTAACTGACTGAGCCACCCAGGCGCCCCACCTTTAGTATCCTTTTGATGTCAGTAGGGTCTGTAGTAATATCCTTTTTTTTTTTAATTTCTGATATTGCTAATTTGTGTATTTTTTTTGTCAGTCTTACTAGAAATTTGTCAATTTTATTGATCTTTTCAAAGAACCCACTTTTTGTTTCATTGATTTTCACTATTGGTTTTTCTGTTTTAAATTTCACCAAATTCTGCTTTTGTCTTTATTATTTCATGCTTTATGCTTGCTTTGGATTTACTTTACTCTTCCTTTTTAGTTGTGAGGTAGAGCTTAGATTATTGACTTTTAGATTTTTCCTGTGTTCTAATAGAAGCAGTTAGGGCTATAAATTTCCCTTTCAGCACTGCTTTAGCTGTATCCCACAAATTTTGCTACATTGAATTTTAATTTCATTCAGTTAAATGTATTTATTGATTTGCCTTAAGACTTTCTCTTTGGTGTGGTGTATTGTTTAGTTTCCAAGCGTTTAGGGATTTTCCTGTTATTTTTGTTATTGATTCCATTGTGGTTAGAGAACACAGTTGTGTTTTCAATTCTTTTATAGTTGCTGAAGTTTGTTTTATGATTGAGTGGATGGTCTATTCAGCTTATGTTCCATGAGAGCTTGAAAGGTATGTGTATTCTGCTGATATTGGGTGAGAGGTGCTCTATAAATGTCCACTGGATTGTGTTTGTTGATAGTGTTAAGTGCTTATGTATCCTTGATTATTTTTAATATAGTTCTTTATCACTTATTGAGATGAGGTGTTGAAGTCTCCCACTATAAATGTGGATTGGTCTACTCCTTTCAGTTCTATCAGATTTTGCTTCATGTATTTTGTAGTTCTGTTGGTGCATACACATTTGGGGTTGCTGTATCTTCCTCGTGGATTGACCCTTTTATCAGTATGTAATATTCTTCTATCTCCCTGCTAATTTACTTTGTTCTGAAGTTTATTTTATCTGATATTAATATAGCTATTCTTGCCTTTTTCTTTTTAAAAATTTATGTATGATGTCTCTTTTTCCATTTTAAAATTATCAATCTACTTATTATATTTGAAGTGCATTTCTTGTTGACAGTGTATCATTGGATCATTTTTTTAATTGAAATGTAGTTAACATAAAATATTATATTGGTTTCAGGTGTACAACATAGTGCTTTAACATTTACGTGGATTTCAAAGTGATCACCATGATAAATCTAGCTACCATCTGTCAATGTACAAAGTTGTTACAATATTATTAACTATATTCCCTATGCTGTACATTGCATTTTCGTGTCTTATAACTGAAAGTTTGTACCTTTTAATTCTCTTCCTTTATTTCAACCACCCCTCCCCCCACCTCTGGAAACCACCAGATTGTTTTCTGTATCTATGAGTCTGTTTCTGTTTTGCTTTGTTTATTGATTTGTTTTATTTTTGAGATTCCATGTATATGTGAAATCATGTGGTATTTGTCTTTTTCTGACTTATTTCACTTAGCATAATACCCTTTAAGTCCATCCATGTCATGAATGACAAGATTTTATTCTTTTTTATGGCTGAGTAATCTTTTACTGTTTTCACACTGCAAATATATATACCACATTTTCTTAACCCATTCGTTTGTTTATGGACACTTTGGTTGCTTCCATATCTTGGCTATTGTAAATAATGCTGCAATGAACATAGTGGTATATATATCTTTTTGAACTAGTGTTTTTATTTTCTTTGGATAAATAACCAAAAGTGGACTTATGGATCATATGGCATTCCTATGTTTAATTTGTTTTGAGAGAGAGAGTGAGGGGGAGAGATGGACAGAGAGAGAGACAGAGAGAGAGAGAGAGACAGAGAGAATCTCAAGCAGGCTCTACACTCAGCATGGAGCCCCATTTAGGCTTGATCTCACAACCATGAGATCATGACCTGAGCCTAAATCAAGAGTCAGATGCTCAACCCAGGCGCCCTCCCATTTTTAATTTTTTGAGGAAATTCCATACTATTTTCCACAGTGATTGATCGCATATGAGGGTTCCCTTTTCTCCACATCCTTGCCAACACTTGTTATTTCTTGTCTTTTTGATACTAGCCATTCTGACATGTGTGAGGTGGTATCTCATAGTGGTTTTGATTTGCACTTCCCTAATGATTAGTGATGTTGAGAATCTTTTCATGTGTCTGTTGGCCATTTGTTTGGAACCACAAAAGACCCCAAATAGCCAAAGCAATCTTGAGAAAGACGAATAAAGCTGGAGGTATCATGCTCCCTGATTTTATCTATTTAAAAAAATTTTTTTTACTGTTTATTTTTGAGAGAGAAAGACAGAGCATGAGCAAGGAAGGACAGAGAGAGAGGAGACACAGAATCTGAAGCAGGGTCTGGGCTCTGAGTTGTCAGCACAGAGCCCAATGCAGGGCTCTAACTCACCAGCCGTGACATCATGACCTGAGCTGAAGTTGGATACCCAACTGGCTGAGCCATGCAGGTGCCGCACATGCTCCAGGAGTTTAAACTGTACTACAAAGCTATAGTAATCAAAACAATGTGGTACTGACACAAAAAGAGACACATAGATCAATGGAACAAAGTAGAGAATTAAAAAATAAACCTATACTTATGTGGTCAATTAATCTATGACAAAGGAGGCAAGAATATATAGTAGGGAAGAAAAGAGTCTCTTCAATAGATGGTCTTGGGAAAACTGAACAGATACATATATGCAAAAGAATGAAACAGGACCACTTTCTTACACCATTTACAAAAATAAACTTAAAATGGATTAAAGGTTTAAATGTAAGACCAGAGACCATAAAACTCCTGGAAGAAAACATAGACAGTGAGCTTTTGGACATCAGTCTGACCAATATGTTTTTGGATCTGTTCCTCAGGCAAGGGCAGCAAAAGCAAAAATAAACAGATGGAAGTACACCAAAATAAAAAGCCTTTGGGGGCACCTGGGTGGCTTAGTCGGTTGAGCGTCTGACTTTGGCTCAGGTCATGATCTAACGGTTCGTGGGTTCGAGCCCCGCATCAGGCTCTGTGCTGACTGCCAGCTCAGAGCCTGGAGCCTGTTTCAGACAGCGTCTCCCTCTCTCTCTGACTCTCCCCTACTCATGCTGGCTCTCTCTCTCTCTCTCAGAAATAAATAAAACATTAAAAAAAAAACTTTTGTACAATGAAACCATCAACAAAATGAAAAGGCAACATGCTGAATTGGAAAAGATGTTTGCAAATAATAATGACCAATAAGGGGTTAATTTCCAAAATATATAAAGAACTCAAACAGATGGACCTTGAGGGTGTTATGCTGAACGAAATAAGTCAGGCAGAGAAGGACAAATATCATATGTTTGCACGTATAGGAGGATTAGGAGGAACTTGACGGAGGAACAAGGGGGAGAAGAAGGACGGAAATGGTGGGGGAAAGGGAGAGAGGCAAACCATGAGAGACTCTTGAATGCTGACAAAAACTGAGGACTGATGGATGTGGGGGGGAGGGGGGATGGGCATGGAGGAGGACACTTGTGGGGATGAGCACTGAGTGTTATGTGGAAACTAATTTGACAATAAACTATTTGTAAAAAAAAAAAAAAAGAACTCAAACAGCTCAATATCAAAAAAATCCAAATAATTCAATTTAAAAATGGTCATAGGACCTGAACAGGATCATGTTTGTTTTTTTTTTTAAATCCACTGCTAATCTCTCTTTTTTAATTCCTCTACTTTAACAATTTACATTTAATTGATCTGTTTGGGTTTAAATCCATCATTTTACTTTTTGTTTTCTGATTATTCCTTCTGTTTCTCATTTATATATTTACTATTACCTGTCGTCCAGTCAGTTACTTGAACATTCTTTTGAATTCAGTTTTGATGTATCTGTAGTGTTTTTAGTGCATGTTTGTATATATGTATATACATATATATATGTATATATATACACACATACACACACACACACATATATATAATTATCACAGACTATTGGAGTTGACATTTTGTCAGTGTGAAGGAGGTGTAGCAACTGTGCATTCTTTTACCATCCTCCATCTATATTATTTTTTAAACATTTCCTTCACACACATACATTGAGAATCAGAGAGCATCAGGAGAGTCCATTATGTCCACCTATATTTCTGCTCTTTTCACTCTGCTTTCTTCCTAATGTTACAAGATTCCTCTTATTACTATTTTTTCTTTGTGAATGTTTTGTTCTTTTAAGGTGAGCATTTGAGAATGACTTGACTTTCCGTTCACTCCTGAAATATATTTTCCTTGGATATAGAATTCTGAGTTTATCAGACCACTACTCAGCCATAAAAAGGAATGATATCTGGCCATTTACAACAACATGAATGGACCTAAAGGGTATAATGCTAAGTGAAATAAATCAGACAAAGACAAATACCGTATGATTTCATTTATATGTGGAATCTCAAAAACAGTACAAATGAAGAAATGAAAAAAACAGAGTCAAAAAGAGAACAAATTGGCAGTTGCTAGAGGGAGGGTATGGATACAATAGTTGAAGGGGATTAAGCGGTACAAGCTTACAGTTTTAAAATTAAAAACTCAGGGAAATCAAAAGTACAGTACAAGGAATATAGCCAATAATACTATAACCGTGTTGTGTATTAACAGATGGTAACTACAGTTGTCATGGTGATCATTATGTAATGTATGGAGTTGCTAAGTCACTGTATTGTACACCTGAAACTACTATAACATTGTATGTCACCTTTACTTCAATAATAAAAATTAAAGCAAGACTTACAGTGACTTGGGTTAATACTGTATTTCTTCCTTAGTGCATCCCAGCAAGGTACTTGTTCACAGTGATTACCCTTAAAAGATGATACTAATTTGCCTAGTTAACAAATATTTTTTAATCATTTGTCAAGGAGGCAGGTATAGGGTAATGATTATGTGTTTGTCTCTGGAATCAGATTGCTCGAATATAAATTCCAGTCCAGTAACTTACTAGCTGTGTGATTTCAGGCAAGTTACTTAACTTCTTTGTACTCCAAGTTTCTCTTGTGCAAAATGGGGATATTAACACTTCATTGTATTATTGTGAATCTCAGAACAGCAACAAACATATAGTAAGCAATTGGTAAATGTGAACTATCATCAATGCAAATGACTGGAGATAGAGCACAGTGGATACAATTCTTATAATTATGGGCCTTGTATTTGTTTTGTTTATTGTACATTTTAATTTTTGAATTTTTAGAATTTTTAAAATTGTAATTAAAGTTTAGTTGACATATATTAGTTTCAGGTGTATGACATAGTGATTTGACGGTTATATACATCACAAAGTGCTTATCACAGTAAATGTAGTTACCATCTGTCACCATACAAAGTTACTACAATATTATTGACTATATTCCCTATGCTGTATTTTTCATTCTCATGACTTATTTATTTATAACTGGAAGTTTTTACTTCTTAATCCCCTTTATCTATTTTCCCATCCCCTCCCCCCACAACTACCAGTTCATTCTATTTATATATCTGTTTCTGTTTATTTGTTCATTTATGTTTTTTTAGATTCCACAGAGAAGTGAAATCATATGGTATTTGTCTTTCTCTGTAGGACTTACTTCACTTAGCATAATACCCTTTAAATAAGGACCTTGCATTCTTGAGTGAGGAGATAGGTTAAAAAATTACAAATAACAATACTTACTCTAAAATAAATGTAAGGGACTGAGATAGTATAAAGGAGTGGAAGGAGAATCCTATTTTAGGTAACAGGTCAGGAAGGCCTCTCTGAAGAGGGGGGCATTTAAATTAAGACTTGAAGTATCAAAAAAAAAACAAGTAATTTAAAGAATGGAGAGAATAATGTTCCAAGTAGTTGGAACATCATGTGCAAAGACCTTGAGGAGAGGGATTTTATTATATTCAAATTTTTTAAAGACCTATATGGCTATAATGTAGTGAACAAGAACGAGTGGTTGGAGATGGGGTTGATGATATAGGCAGGACCTTGTAGACCAGAGTAAGGAGTTTGGATTTTAAGTTCTGTGGGAAACCACTAAAGCATGAGAGAAAGAGGATATAATTTTTCTTTTTAAAAATGAGTGGTCTTGTAATTGATCTCCAATTCACATTAGGGGAGATCAATATTGTAAAGAGGGAGAGCAGCTTGGAGGCTCTTGACAGTGATCCAAGTGAGAGACTGTGGTGGTAGTGGAGATGGAGAGAAGTGGATGGATGTAAGGTGTAGTTTTAAGGTAGAATCAATGGGACTTGCTGAAGAATTTGGATATAGGAAAGTAAGGTTATGGAAGAGATTTTGAATCAAGGATGATATCCAGGTTTCTGGCTTGATTAACCGTTTTAATGTCATACCAGTTTTTGGAATGGGAGACATTAGAAGAAGGGTCAGGTTTGGTAAGCATTGTGAACATGTTGAGTTTGAGGTATCTATCAGACATCGGAGTACAGATGTGGAGTAGTCAGTTGGATTTATGAATCTGGAGTTCAGGGCCAGATTTTAGATGATGTTTAAAGTTGTGGATCTCGATTAGATAAATTAGGGAGATTAAAAGGAGGAGGCCTGGGATCATGTGAATACTCCACCTTTAATGTAGAAGCTGTGAGATACTAAAAGGAGAATGGACTGATAATAAGGCAGGGATGTAATTTAGTGGTAGTGTATATTCAGGAAGCCCTGGATTTTATCCTTGGTATCTCCATTTACTCTTTGCATCTCCAGAGGATGGGGCAGGGTTATCAATTCTTCAAGTCTTTTGTCAATTACTCCTCTATAGTTTTTCTAGCTCCTGGAACAAAGCAGATGCTTAATAACTGTTGAATGAATGAATGAATGAGTAAAATAAATGAGAATATCTGAGTTGTCATACCTGCTTTGCCACAGTGTAGGTTTGTGACATTGGGCAGTTAGCAAACTACAATTTTGTTATCTGTAAAATGGCAATAATAAAAGTACCTATCTTTTTGGGCAGGATTTAAACAAAAATTTATAGCAGTTAGCACAGATCTAGTGGTAAATTAATACTAACTACTACTAGTTGTCTGCACTTTGGGTGCTTATTCATAAAATAGGGGCAATAATTTCTGTCCTGCTTCCCTCACAAGGCCATTTGTGAAGCCAGCAGGAGTTAACATTTGACTCTACAAAGGGTTATTAATATTAATGTTTTAGTTGGCCTTAATCTAAATTATGCAGTCACTCTCCTCCCATCCCAGGAGAATTATTTAAAGAAAACACCTTTTTAAAGTGCTCAGTATTCCGCTGGTCAGCCCTGCCAGGTTCAACCAATTGTATTTGAAACCACGCCCCAATGCGAAGTCTATTAGCTGCAGTGTTCAATTTAAAAATACCCAGTCCCGCCCCTCCTAGCTAGGCGAGCACGCGTCCCAACTGCGCACGCTGATTGGCTCCTTCTGGCCAATCACCACTGCGCTTCCTCCTGGGGCTGTAATTTTCAAAATTAGCTACTGGGCAGATTAGAGCCGGCATAGTCCAGGTTGAGACGGACACGGGTCGCTACAACACGGAGCTCCGTTTATTTCCCGGGCCTCTCCTGGTCTAGGAGTGCGTCCATGATCTTTCCTGTTCTGCGTTCAGTCTCGATGTGAGGTAGGCACCTTTGGGCTTGTACTGCCCACTCGAACGTCCGGCCCAGTCGCATGCGGGTTGATGCGTCAGCACCACCCCAGCCCCTTGTTAACACGCTGTCTTCTCTTGCCCGCAAGCGCGGCATCCCTGACAGGAAACCTTTTGTTTTGTTCTGGTTTTGTTCTGTTGTCAGTCAGCAGTCAGAGAAGTTGGGCAGGGAGTGTGTTTTAGAGGATGAGATGGCAAAACAAATGAGACTGGGTCCTAGCTTTTAGATAGAGCGACCAGTACACATGCCTGAATCAGAGTACAATTACAAAGCGTCTTTTCACAAGTGGAAATGTGGAGGATTAGTGTCATTGACAAGACTTATTTAATAAGTCAGAGAATGCTACTTGCAGGGTGTCTTTTGAACCACAGGTGGGAGGATATGAAGGAGGATGGAAACGTGTGCTCTCTCCCTTGTTCTCCCTTTTACCTCCACTGGCTGTCTTCTATCCCGTACTCCAACCGCTGCAGCTCTGGCTTTCCTTCTGCTCTCCGCTTTGGTCTACTTAGGATCCTAGAATGTCAGAGGTCAAAGGATCCTAGAACAGTGCTTCTTAAACTTTGAAGTGCATACAAATCACCTGGGGATATTGTTAACGTGCACTTTCAGATTTGGTAGGTCTAGCTTGGGACCTGGGATTTTAAATTGCTAATAAGCTTGCAGGTGATGCTAATGTTGCTGGTCTATTGACCATGGTTTGAATAGCTAGAAGCTACTGGTCCCATTTCCTCATTTTCTTAGATGGGGAAACAAGGCCCAAAAAGGGAAAAGGGACTTGCCTAGTGTCATCCAGCCAGCTAGAGGTAAGGTCACAGTTCGACCCTAGGCATCCTTCACAGCCCAGTGCTGCTTTAATGGATACCATGCTGCATTCTCTCCCCAATGTCTTGCTGTCTATAACCTGTGTTTATATATAAAATGAAGTTGCTGTTGTTTCCTATAGACTGTCTTGATCTACAGTTTTGGAGTCTAAGCAACTGGGCTTCTAAATGAGCCAATTTGCCCCTGTTTGGGTTTTAGCATCAGCCTTGGGATGCTCAGTGGGGTCTCCAGCACTTGTCAGTGTGTATATAGGGAATATGGAAGTCTGGAAACTGGAAAGGATTCTAATTTTCTTGTCCAAGCAAGGCTCCATTCTGTAGGTGGTAGAAGTCAAGAAAGTTCTGCAGAATGTCCTTTAATGAAAGCTGTTTTTGGTGGTGCCAATCCCCTTCCCTTTCTTTTTTTTTTTTAAATTTTTTTTTTAATGTTTTATTTATTTCTAGGATAGAGAGAGAGAGACAGCGTGAGCAGGAGGGTCAGAGAGAGAGGGAGTCACAGACTGAAACAGGCTCCAGGCTCTGAGCTGGCAGTCAGCACAGAGCCCGACGCGGGGCCCGAACCCACGAACCGCGAGATCATGACCTAAGCGAAAGTCGGACGCTTAACCGACTAAGCCACCCAGGCGCCCCCCCCTTCCCTTTCTAATGGCAGAGAAATTACTTAGGTCACTGTATGTGTCCCCCAAAGCAAGTGATTAGTATTCAAAATAATGAAGGTGGTGTGTGAATATCATCTGAATAAACCTATTCTATCAGGTTAAGTTACTCTGTGATGTCATCATCTGAAAGTTTTTTTATCCTGTTGACTACAGTCTATTTTTTCTTTCCCCCTTGAAAGATAAAAAGTTTCAGAACATGAATCTTTGGTCAGCCATTAAAAAAATTGTATGACGTGTGAATAATAATAGTGGAGCAAGTGGTTTTCATACAGTGTGGTTAAGGGTGCGTGCACCCAATTTAGCTTTATTGCTGCTTGGCTGAGTTTTGAGAGATGAGATAGAAAAAATAGGTTTGGATTTTGGGGGCTGAAAAGGAAAATAAGATGCACCACTTATTTTGAGGGTCTACCATGGGATAGGCTTTCAACATACAAATGTGCTTTTGAGCCATATGATGCTTCTGCAAGTAAATGGAGTATTGCTGTATTGCAAACAAGAAAATTAAGGCTCAACAATGCTGAATTGGCTGGTTTAAAAACTCAGTAGCTTCTTTAAAAAAAAAAAATCTCTGCTCATTTTATCTCCTTACACTGCCACATTACAGCCTTTCACTTTGGACCATGGACTGTTTTATTTATTTATTTTTCTTAAATAGTTTATTGTCAAGTTGGTTTCCATATAACACCCAGTGCTCATCCCCACAAGTGCCCTCCTCCATGCCCATCACCCCCCTTCCCCTCTCATCCCCCACTACCATCAGCCCTCAGTTTGTTCTCAGAAACCAAGAGTCTCTTATGGTTTGCCTCCCTCCTTCTCCCCAACTATTTTCCCCTTCTTCTCCCCCATGGTCCTCCGTTAAGTTCCTCCTAATCCACTTATACGTGCAAACATATGGTATCTGTCCTTTTCTGCCTGACTTATTTCGCTCAGCATAACACCCTCAAGTTCCATCCATATTGCTACAAATGGCCAGATTTCATTCTTTCTTATTGCTAGACCATGGACTGTTTTAGAATGATTTTGAGTATGACGGGGGAGACTTCATGGTATTTTAGAAAGAGCCCTAGAAAGAGCTGGGTGATCTATGCTGCTTAATATTTTTGTCCTGTGTAGTAAGTCACTTAACACATTTGGGACTCTAAAATGGAAAGAATTGTATCTATACTGCATACCCTCACTGCTTTGTTGTGAGACCAACTGAGGTAATAAATGTGGAGGCACATACTTGTACTGACTTTTCCTGACTGACAAAATGTTTGAAGCTACTCCATCCAAAGCAAAACCCAAAGCAGCCTTTCTCCTTTCTTAAACCTTCCCCTCAAGCTGAAGTCTTCTCTGCTTCCCTTTCTTACCAGCCCGGCCCTAGCCTAGCATTCAGCCCCTCTCTAACTCTTCCCCAACACATTCTTTTTATCCATGCTCCAAACAACTGGGACATCCCTGCACCTGCTGTGCTCGCCATGTTCAGGCCTCTTCCTGTGCTCAGGCTTTCTTTGCCTGCAAAGCTCCCCAGTCTACTTGGGATCCCCTTTGTCACTTAAGCCTAGATCATATATAACTTCCTCTATGAAGTCCTCTTCCACCCCTTTGTCCCCCAGACAAGATTACTAAGCCTCCATTATGTTTTTGTAGTACTTTGTATGTATTTACCTTTATTAAATCATTGCCACATTTTTATGTTACTCTTAGAGCTGTGTATGTGAGTACTTACAGGATAAGATGCATGATTTATTTGTGTTTGTATCTCCATTGCCTGAAATATTGGGTACAGAGTGGCGGGTAAGTTTATTGCATTGCCTTTAGGGTCTCTCTTAGAGGAGCGTACTCTTTGAAAATGCAGTTGAACTTGGAGATTGAATGTGGGTGAGGTTGGAAGGGCAGTTGCATCTGTGTGGGAAAGGCATCCTGTATATCCAAAAACTGTTCCTCCTAATAATGCATTTGCTTTTGAGACACATAAGTGCATCCTAACTATTGAGGACTCACAAGAAAAGAACTTTAAGGAATGTAGAATGGAGTCCACCACTGAGATGAGACAAAGATAGGACACTCCCAAGAGCAGTAATGATGGTTAAATATGTCAAGTGATTTTTCAATAAGTTAGTTCCTTCTATTATTATCTTGTCTTGATTTTTTTTTCTTGCCAGGTGTCTGGAGCTGTACAGTTTCTTCTTATAGAATGCAGTCTTTGAATACTCTGGCCTATCATGTATATGTGCAGTATACTCTTGTGTCTCCTCTGTAGCATCATTATAATCGCTGTGCCAGGACCCTGTGCCTTTTAAAGAACATTAACCCTTCTAGCTGGCTTCCATACTATGTGATCTGTCATGTTTTTGATTGTTTTTAATGCAAAACTTTCATGTGACTTGTTCCCAGTGTTCCCAGGCCTAAACTAGGAGGCAGGCCACAGTTCCAGTGCCCACACAGGATGGTAGGCACTTTGCTGGTCTTTTTAGTTACAGTATGTCATTTAATTTGAACAGTGCCCTACAGAGGTAGGTGTACTTCTTTCCATTTTCCAGATGAGATAACAAACCCAGGGAGTTTATCACTACCCAAGGTTAATTGTGGTAGAACCAGAATTTGAACACAGATTTGTCTAACTCAAAGTATGTTTTCTCCTAGAGATTCTAGAGAAAGCCTGGGTGTTCTCAAGGGTTTCCAGAGAATTCTGTGATGTTTCTGGTGAATGGTGTTTTAAAGAGTCCCTTTCTGATTACAGCCCTCTCTTGGATAGACACTGCTGAATCTGTAAGAGATGCCACTGCCACCACCATCCCGAAGCTCCAAACCTGAGATGAAGAAATCTCAGTCCAGCAAAGTTGTGCCCAGTGATCATGGCCAATCTGAAAAGGTTAGAGCAAGCTATCTTTCTCAACAGTGTCTCGAGTAGCTTTTTCCTGTGTTGGCTCAGTTCCTATCCTCACCCCTAAATCTTTCTGAATATGTGTTGTTTAATCTGAGAAATTGGTAAGGGGTGGTAGCCCTTGTAGTTGAAGAAGACCAGCAAATTAGAACTTGGGTTCTAAGTGTGAACTCTCCTTTCCCATAAATGCATAGCTGAAATGAAGGACACCCTTCACAACCTTCAAAAACAAACAATACTGAGCTCATTAATGATCACGTCTATACTCTTGGTTTCTGGAAAATGTACAAAGCACCTTCAGGAGGCTGTTTGGCACATCCTGGGGAGAATCCAAAGGTTAGATCAACAAATGGATTATCACGCTTTTAATAGCTATTAAATTTGAATAACGGGTCCATTTTGCTTTTGCTGTTTTGACCTTGTGGATAGTTTGACAGTGTCATTCCAACCCTGTGATGTTCTTTGTTCCTCATCATACATATTTTAATCGGAATTTTACTAACGCTGATGAATTGTCATTACGGGAGTATTTCCTAGAGCAAACATCATTAAGCCAATTTAATTTCCTTGATTGGTTTTCTCGCAGCACAGATAAACATTTTTCAATCATTTTCATTTTTTGTTTTACTAAAATGATTTTCATGGAGGGGCTAAAGGTTTTTTATATGTAAATTTGGCAAGAAAGATTGATACATTGATCAGATTTTTGTCAATATTAGACATTAAAGCTCTGCCATAATGAGTTCTGTGGTGGTTATTTTTCCAAATCCAACTTTCTTGGGGAACATTTTGTACATCTATATTTTATTGAGTTTCACTTATGAATTTTATTTGGGGCTGATTATTTCTACTGGTAATATTAAGTGGGAATTGTATAACAGACTGACAGTTTATTTCTTAGCTAATTTGTGGGATTTATGTAAGCATGAAATATTTTAGTTTTTCTATTTCCACTAGGATTATTCATCAAGAACTAGATAAAAGACTAATAGTTTTCTGATCTCTAAACTTAATCAATTAGAAAACAAGTAATTCTTCCCTCCTCTTTCAGGATTGCTCTGCTGTACTAGATGGGTCTACTGTGCTTTTAATCCAATTCTCTAAACTTCTGATCACTTACTATGTCATGTACGAACTGTTCATGGTCTAGATGAGGAACAGAACAAATAAATAGCACAACCCTAATATTCTGCTTCCCATTATAACAACTCTCTGATATAAGTAGGTCAGAGTTCTCATGTCATAAAGGAAATTTGAGACTTAGGAGACTTTTACCAAATAAAAACTGTTAGGTAGCGGAAGAGCCCTACAGTACAATTCACCCTAAACTCTAGCCCCATTGAGATGACCTTATTCACATGGGAGTTGAGTAAGACATGCACAGGTAAACAATACCTAGGAAGAAAGCCCCTTTGTTCCAAAATAGCCACTTTTCCTTCCTTCTACTATCCCTCCTTCATATACACTAACAAATTAGAGGTTACTATGGATTACCAAATTCCTTTCTCAAAATACAAAATTTGGAGTGCCTGGCCTGCTCAGCTGGTAGAGCATCGGACTCTTGATCTCATGGTTGTGAGTTTGAACCCCATGTTGAGTATAGAGATTCCTTTAAAATAACAAAAATAAAGAAATCATGAAAATGTATACTTAAAGTATTCAGGGTTTTCTCTATGAGGCTTAAAATCATATTGGGCTATATTATTTAAAAATATAATTTATGAGCACTGGGTTTTATATGTAAACCAACTTGACAATAAACTAAGGAAAAAATATGACTTATGTACATTTAAGTTTATACAGAGTTTTTAAAACATGTATTCTCTTATTTGATCCTCAAATAAGGAAGGTTATCATTCCAATTTTACTGATAAGAAAATTGAGGCTGAGAAATTATGTGAGCTGTCCAGTGTCAACAGCTAGTAGAGAGGTGATCCTGGACTAGGATCTAGAGATAATGTGTTATTGTCCTTATTGGGAATGTCTTAAATCAAAAAGTTAACATAAGAGACACTTAAATATTTGTTAAATTATTGATGTAATTTGCTTGAGAGCATCCATAGTAAAGGAATGACTAAGAGTAGCTGGGTGGTGGTGGTGATTGTTAATCTTAGATTGGATAACCATAAAGATGAGAGAACTAAGAGGGAAAACTAACTTTACCAAGATATTTTGCTCATTCTAAGAGTTACACTGAAAGCCATCATCATAGCCTTGTCCTTATCATCAATGATTACCTCCTTCCGGGACTCTCTAAGCAGCAGTGAATGCCAAAATTTCCTTTTATTGTAGTTCACCGTGGTTTATTCTATACATCCCCAATTGCTTGGAGATTCTGGAGTTTCCCCCTTAGCCCCAAAGATGATCTGAAGTCCCTGAAAAGTGTTCATGATTGGATACATTCATTTGTCTCTTTTACTTTTTTTAGAGTGGGGAGAATTACCAAGCAAAGAGATCTTCATCTTCACCTAAGAGACCACGCAAAAAGAGATCAGCTTTTGAAGATCTCACCAATGTGAGTATGATAGTCCAATCCTCTGCTGTGGTTTGCGTAAGGCTTAGATAACCTCTTCCTTAAGAGACCTTTCTGGTTTGCCAGACCCTGGACCCTCTCTAGAGTGTTGAAATCCAATTTAATTTGGAATGGATGACCCAATTTCAGAAACTGCAGGAGCTCTTCTGTTGACACATACCATCTGGATTAATTGGTTGAACTGTCTGGAAGCAGCTGACAGTGATTATCAGATGTGAAATTGTAGATAAATATAAGAACTATGGGATCTTGCATTTATATAAAATCCAGAAGTGCTCAGCTAGCTGCCTAGGCCTTGGAGGTAAGTATCTTGATGGAGTCATTGTCATTCAGGGCAGTGTTTTATCAATTCAAGCACTATGGGCATTTGGTACAGTAGTTTTTCTGTTGTGTAGAACTGTCCTCAGCCATAGCATCTCTGGCTCCTGGCATTAAATTCTAGCAGCAGCCCATTCATAGTGACCACAAAAAATGTGCATTTATTTACAGAACCATTGAGGATAACAATTCCATGATCTATCTGGTCTTCAACTATGGAGATTGAGAAACTCAATTTTGATGAGAATTGTTAACTTCCAAGTTACCTCCCTTCTGGGGTTATTAAGATACCAGCAAAACCCAGAATCGATAGTTAAGATGTTACTAGTTGAATGCGTAGAACTGGGTGAAAGGTAATGTTTGGTCTTCGAAAATAACAACTGATGACTAATGAGTGCTTACCATGTGCCAGGCACTATTCTAAGCCTGTATCAACTCACTTAATCCTCATTTATTTCTATGAGATAGATCCCATAATTATGTCTACAGATTAAGATTTGCCCAATGTTGCTTTTGAAGCCTATTTCATCCAGGATACAGAGAACCCTGGTGAACCATTCCTGTCCTCCATAATAGACTTTCCTTCTGTGACTACCAGAATACATCTACTAAACAATATTTTACTCCCTTAAGCAAGATTGGATAAGTATTGGCAAAGTTCTTGCCTTTGGATTTTGCCCTATAGGTGTTATATGACTACCTTTGTACTAACAATAGTCTCTTTCCCATGCAGATTGCAACATGTATAATTAGGTTATAGATTTCTGAATAATTTCAGATTGACTGTCAATTGGTTGAAAGAGACACTTCCCATACAGACGTGAAGGGTTAGATTTGTTTCCTGATTTATTTAACCATGGATCTAGAAACTTTGGTGAAATAAGATAGTTACACAAATCAGAGGAGGATGCAGCCCATTTTAGTGTGGCTTCCCTTGGCCCCCAGAATCTCTGATGGGAGAGCAGTGATGACATTGTGCAAAGCAAGGTCTCACAGCATATGAGAAAATTTCTGGCTATGCGTCAGTCCTTTTTTCCCCCATGAAGTTTATATTGCCATTCATAAATAACAAACACAAACAAACGAATAGAAAAGATATCATCCAGAACCCTTCTGGTTCTCCAACTGAATGCAGTATCAATTAGGCCACATCCTTATCTAGAATTGGAGTGGGAGAAGCAAGGCATCTCTGAACAATAACTCTGCCTATAGCTTTCCAGAAACTCAGAAAACCCAATTCCCCTTTGCATTTAAGTTCTGAAGATTTAGTTTGGTCACCTTGAATGGTCTTTAGTACCTTCCAGAGAAAGCTCCATCATTACAATGTGCCTAAACCATTCCTAGAATTGGCATTTCTGCAGATGTCTGAGCTCATCTGTTTGAGGGGTGAGGGCTCATTTCTCTCTGAATTTTGGGGAGTCCCTATATGATTATTTGCTTCTTCCTGTAAGTATTACTAAGTCTCCATGTCCACACATCTATCTTTTCATCAGCATTCACCAGTGAGGTGTTGGCCTGCTAAAATAATCTGTTTTAATTAATCTACTGTACTTTTCTTTTCCTCTCTATCATTTCATCTTGGGAAAGGACTTTTGATATGTAAGAACTGGTCCTAAGCCAGTAGACAAGGAGATAGGGTCTGTATCCACATTTACCTAAATGATTCTGTGTCAGTAGGGCATAATTTTTTTTTTATTTTTTTAAGGAAAAAATTGTAAGGAAGTGCAAATTAAGGTCCCCTTGAGCTTAAATCTGAGAATATTGGTGCTTTGAACTTTCACATATAGCAAGTAGAGAGTTTCACCCTGGTGTTGGGGTCTCCACCTCTATTCTGCCAAGACTATAATTCTTTTCCAATACTGAATCTCAGTTGCACATACAGGGAGTTTGTAAAACTTTAGGTAAGAAGTTAAAGTGAAAACAGTACCAAGCTGTTTGAGGAGCACAGTTAGAAGACTTGAGGGCCTAAGAAAGAATTCCCTATTAGATCGTAGTTGCTTATTATGATCTGATGATACAAAGGCACATTTTTAAAATTTTCATTTGGAAAAAAGTTCAAGTTTACAAAAAGCTGCAAAAATAAAAAATAGTACAAATAATGTACATATACCCTTCGCCTGGATTAACCTATAGTTAACATTTTATTCCATGGTCCCTTACCCCTATAAGTACTTCAGTGTATATAGTTCCTTAGAGAAATTGTCTTGTATAACCACAGTACTGTTAACTTTATAGATTTACATCGATAAGATATTTTTATGTAATCTATATTCCAATTTTTTCAGTTGACCTTGTAAGGTCAATGTTATAAGTATTTTTACCCTCCAGTGAAGGATCCAGTGTAGTATCATTTATGTGTTGTGTCTCTAGCTGTTTTTAATCTGAAATATTTCCATAGCCTTTTCTTTGTTTTTCATCAACATTACCATTTTTTAAAGAATACAACACCTAGACACCTTTTTAAAAATAGAACATCCCTCATTTTGTCTTTGATGCTTCTATGTGACTATGTTGATATTATACATACTTGGCTGGGATACTGTGTGGGTGGTCTGTCCTTAGGATATCACATCTGGAGGCACATGATGTCCATCTGTCCCTCACTGGTGATAAATTTTTATCACCCAGTCAAGATGTTGTCTGGCTTCCCACTGTATAATTACTGTTTATATTTTTTTCTTCTTGCAACTAATACGTGGTCTGTGTGACACACTTAAGAGCTTGCAAATAACTGTCTTTACATAAAAATTTTCCCTAGATTTAGTATCCATTGATGATTTTTGTCTAAACCAAATCTTTAGGCTGATTTTTTCCAGCTGTAGCACTCACTTCACATTTACCAGTCTGCTCTTGGCATTCTGTTACAAGTGTGAGCCTGCCTTCCTTCCCTGTTTATTCATTATTGGTGTGGACTTATCAATTCCTGTATTTTAGTGGTTTATTGTTCATTATTGTACTTAATTATTTTGGTGTTCAAATTGTCCCAGATTTGGCCAATAGAATTCCCCTCAATCTGATTGCTGTGTCTTTGTGACATATTCTCATAAATTTTTAAAAAACATTTTAATGTTTATTTTTGAGAGGGAGAGGGAAGGAGGGGGGAGAGAGAGAGAGAGAGAGAGAGAGAGAGAGAGAGAGAGAAAATGAGGGGTAGGGGCAGAAAGTAAGAGAGAGGGAGAGAATCCTAAGCAGGCTTCATGATGCCAGCACAGAGCCCAACACGAGGCTCGAACTCACAAACCATGAGATCATGGCCTGAGCTAAAATCAAGAGTCGGATGATTAACTGACTGAGCCACCCATTTGTTCCATCTCATGAATTTTTTGAGCCTCTTCTTTCCAGTATGGCAGGATGTTCTAGGTTCTTCTTGTATCTGTTTTATCTCAGCCCTGGAGTCAACCATTTCTCCAAAGAATTCTGGTTACTTTTAGTGGGGAATGGTATTAGAGACCAAGATCTCAGTGGTAAGTATGCTACTGGAGTGTTTACTTTTTCTGCCCTTTCAGCAGACAGAACTAGGAAGTATCTGCACGTATATACACCTATGCATGCACATGTATGTGTAATTAAACATACATATATCTATATACACAGATACACACACATACATATATCTGTATACTCATACGTATATACATATACCTTTTTAAGAAATTATGAATTTGCACAGCTCCCATTCCAATACACAGGAATTTTTCTTGCATTCTCTAATCCATATTTGTGTCTTCCTTCTCCTACAGTGAGAACCCTGGTAACCAAGAACATCAACACATTTACTCAATACTATAACACACCTAAAAGAGTTTCAAAATTACTTCATCCATACTACCGTAATAAACCTGTTAAAAAGAGTTCCAGTTTTATTTGCAATATTCTGTCACCCCACAAACCCATCCTGACTGAAGATGTGTATCTTGAGGGTATATAGTCTAATACTGTGTTCATTTGGATTAGTTGTATTTTCTTCTGTTTTCTTTTCCCCTTAATGTGGTTACGGTATTTATTTGGAATATTATTAGGTTCAGTTTGTTTCATTGTAAAGACATAACTTTTAAATTTATTTTTTATTGCTTCTATTCACAATCTCATGATCTCTTCTTCTGTTTAATAGAATTAGTCATGATTAGAGTTTATAGTGGAGTGCCCCAGAGCCCCATGTTAAATAAATGTCCCCTCAATGAGATGGGATAGATGTGTCACAGGTAGTGTTGTGGTAGTTGATTTTGGTATATCCAGGCAGCCAAGCCAGTTATGTTACCTTTTTCCCCCCTCTGAGCATCTTATGGAGTCAAAGTGGAATGTGATATTAACAAAACTACTTTCTGGGAATTTGCCAGCCAGTATGCCTGACATAGAGATTGGAACTACATTTTATATATCTTGAAATCATTTAAGGTTGCTATTTAGCCAATATTTAGCAGTACTACTATACTGCTAGCTTCCACTGTGGTTAGTTGGCACTGGTTGTAAGATGTTTTGATTATTACTCTTGGGAACACCCAAACAAGGTGGGGATGTGGGTTAAAATATTCCTATAAGAGATACCTATTAGATAATTTATGGTTCTCCTGATTTCCTTGCTTCCTCCTTCTTCTGCCCACCCCCCCCACCTCATTTTTTTTAACAGGCTTCTCAAATTCAACCTGCCGAGCTCAAGAAGGAAGCCAGTAAGGAGTTTGTTAAAGATGTTTACAAGAAGATAAAAGGGAACACACCTGCTCTTGGGCTGGCCAAAAACAGTGAGATGAATATGGAAAGGTAAGAAGTGACTCTGATGGCATTGTTTTAGATGATAAAGGAGAGTGTGACATCCGTTCACCTCCTTTTGTCCCCCATTGAGGACATGTTTAGTGAGCCACAGTGGTGATTATGCATTAACCCCTGAGTGCTGAGGTGGGCATAGCTGTGGTTGCTGAAGTGTTAGAGGCCTCTTCTCTTCTTCCATGGTGTGTGCATATTGAAAGAGCTGTTGTCATTGGGAAGTTTGCCAGAAGATATTGTGCTTGTCTCTTCTCTCATTTAGTAATTCAGTCCCTGTTTGACCTAGTCAATTATTAAGAGTATGGGGGCAACTTTTCAGGGGATATTCAGCAGCTGGCTGATAGCTTGCCCAAACTGCTTATCTCATTAGAAGCTTTTGGGAGAGGTTTGTCCCTTGTTACAGGAGAGAAATTGCTCTCCCTCTAGACCAAAAACATATGTTTTCCAGATGTTACAGAGAACTGTTCATAGGTTTTGCAAGTAGATATGAGTATTCTCATTTGGGTTAGAAAAAGGACTTACCCCTAGGAAAACTTTTATTAGAAGAAGAATTAGAAAGTGGAGTGAGGCCTTTCTATAGCCTCTCTTCATCCCAGTGGGAATTACTTTCAGGAAAGAAGAGAATAAATTAGCTCAAAAGCTATAGCAGGCCTAAGCATGGATTCCAAAGGGTAAGAGAATAAGGTTGGGGAACTCCAGAAAATTAACATGTTAGGTCCACAAATCACTTTTCTAATAACCTAGCAGGAAGAAATCAAACCAGATTAGTATTTATCCCTACTTAGTTTCTTGCTGAAATGACATTCCTGAGATTTCTAAGTGTATTTTTACTTTAATTCCCTGCATTATTTTCTTCTGAATTTATTTTATAATTCTAATTTTAGCAGTGAAATTCTCACAAGATACCATAAACATTCTTGCCTTCGTTTAGGGGTCAGTGGAACGGACCTTAATAATACCACTAGAGCTAGTAGCTGACATGTATTGAGGGCTCACTATAATCACACATTATTCTAAGTGGGTTTTTTTTTTTTTGCTAACTTCTTTATTGAGATATAATTTACATACTATACAATTCACCCATTTAATGTGTATAGTTCAGTAGCTTCAGTATATTTGAAATTATGCAGCCATCACTGCAGTGAATTTTAGAACATTTTCATTAGTCCATCAAAACCCCAAAACCCTGTATCTTTAGCTGTCACCTCTCAGTTCCCTCATCCTCCCCAACTCGAGGTAATCACTAATCTACTTTCCATCTCTGTAGATTTGCTTATTCTGGACATTTTGTATAAATGGAATTATACAACATGTGGTCTTATGTATCTACCTTTTTTCATTTAGTATAGTATTTTAAAGGTTCATCCATGTTGTTTTGGATATCAGTACTTCATTCCTTTTATTGACCAGCAATATTCCATTGTATGAATATACTGTACTTTATCCATTCTTCAGTTGATGGACATTGGATTGCTCTGACCTTTTGCTTATTGTGAATAAGTATTGTTATGAGCATTTGTGTACAAGTTTTTGAACACCTATTTTCAGTTATTTTGTGTATATACCTAGGAATGTAATTGTTGGGTCGTATGGTAATTCTATGGTCAACTCCGTGAGGAACTGCCAGACTGTATTCCATTGTGGTTGTACTATTGTACATTCCTACCAGCACTGTATAAGGGTTTCCAATTTTCCACATCCTTGACAATGCTTACTAGGTTTTTTTTTTTTGTTTTTTTTTTTTGTTTTTTATGGCTGTCCTAGTGGGTGTGAAGTGGTTCCTCACTGTGGTTTAGATTTGCATTTTTCTGATGACTGTTGATGTTGAGCATCTTTCATGTACTTATTGGCCATTTGCATACCTTTCTGGAGGATTGTCTACTCAGATCCTTTGCCCATTTATTTTTTTTAGATTTTTTTAATGTTTATTTATTTTTGAGAGAGACACACACAGAGCACAAGTGGGGGAGGGGCAGAGAGAGAGGGAGACACAGAATCTGAAGCAGGCTCCAGGCTCTGAGCTGTCAGCACAGAGCCCAATGCGGGACTCAAACCCATGAACCATGAGATTATGACCTGAACTGAAGTCAGAAGCTTAACTGACTAAGCCATCCAGGAGCCCCAGATCTTTTGTCCATTTTTTAAAAGAATTGGTTGTTGAGCTTTTCATTATTGAGTTGTAAGAGTTCTTTATATTTTCTAGATACAAGTCCCCGATGAGATATATAATTTATAAATATTTTCATTTATTCTATGGGTTGTCTTTTCACTTTCTTGTTGACATTCTTTGAGGCACAAAAGTTTTTAATTTTGTTGAAGTCCAATTTATTTTCTCCTTTATTGCTTATGCTTTTGGTGTCCTATCTAAGAGCTCACTGCCAAATCTATTAGAAAGATTTAATATTTTCTTTTCAGAGTTTTCAAGTTTTAGCTCTTAGGTTTTTTATTCCTTTTGAGTTAATTTCTGTTGGTAGTGTGTATAGGGGTCAAACTTTATTATTTTTTTTGCATGTAGATGTCCAGTTGTTCCAGTCCCATTTGTTAAAAAGATTACTCTTTCTTCACCTAATTGTCTTGGTATCCTTGTTAAAAGTCAAATTATTGTAAATATACGTATTTATTTCTGAACTCTCAGTTTTATTCCATCAATCTACATGTCTGTCATTATGGCAGTTATCACATTATCTTGATTCTTTTTTTCTAAAAAATTTTTAATGTTTTTATTCTGAGATAGACACAGTGTGAGCAGGGGAGGGTCTGAGAGAGAGGGAGACACAGAATCCAAAGCAGGCTACAGGCTCTAAGCTAGCTTTCAGCACAGAGCCCGACATGGGGCTTGAACCCACGAACTGTGAGATCATGGCCTGAGCTGAAGTTGGACGCTCAACCGACTGAGTCATCCAGGTGCCCCACACTATCTTGATTCTTGTTCTCTAGTACATTTTGAAATTGGAAAGTGTGATTCCTCCAACTATGTTCCTCTTTTTTAAGATTGTTTTGATTATTCTGAGTTCCTTGCAATTCCTTATAAATTTTAGAATCAGCTTGTCCATTTCCACTAATAAGCTAGCTGGGATTCTAATAGAAGTTGCCTTGAACTTGTTAATCAATTTGGTGAGAATTACCATCTTATATCTTTAATTTCTTTCATCATTTTTGTAGTTTTCAGAATATAATTTTTGTACTTTTGTTAAATTTGTTTCTGAGCATTTTATTCTTCTTGACACTATTTCAAATAGAATTGTTTTCTTAATTTTCACATTGTTCATTGTAAGGATATAGAAATATGTATGATTTTGGTGTATTGATCTTGTATCATGGAACCTTGCTGAACTTGTATATTAGTTCTAATAGTGTGGATTCCTAGGATTTTCGCTGTATAAATCATGTCATCTGCTAATACACATAGTTTTACTTCTTCCTTTACAATCTGGTGGCCTTTTATTTTATTTTCTTGCCTAGTTGCCCTGGCTAGGACCTCTAGTACTATGTTGAATAGAAATGTCAATAGTTGGACATCCTTGTCTTCTAAGAATTGAATGACCACCTTATTCTGGTTTTCATAGGATTTGCCCAGTTTTAATACTGAAAGTCTTGCATCCCAGGAACTCTCTCAGTCACAAAGAAAGACTGCTGGTCTTTCAAGGAAGCCTACTCTGATCACTCTAGACTTATGATATCATAGATATTCAATATTTATTTCCTATACCAATATTTCTTAAGAGATGGATTTGAAGAGACAGGTAAGAGCCAGGTCACCAGGGCCTTGCAGATCATGGCAAAGAGTTTGGAGTTTATTCAGAGAATAGAGGGGTTTAGTCCTCAAGTGTCAACAATGCTATATGAGTTATCTACTGCTACATGACCAATCCC
Source organism: Proteles cristata cristata (assembly GCA_017311185.1). Classification (NCBI taxonomy): domain Eukaryota; kingdom Metazoa; phylum Chordata; class Mammalia; order Carnivora; family Hyaenidae; genus Proteles; species Proteles cristata. The sequence goes on along the minus strand of JAESUZ010001306.1, from coordinate 52 downwards.
CCATCCCCTAAAGAAGAGTTGGATATCCTTGTCTTTTGCCTGATCTTAGGAG